>JAVLUZ010000325.1:0-52646 GCA_036768485.1 Mermis nigrescens
TTTAGCCGATCCATATAATGCTACAGTAACCAAACTTTACAAGGAGATAGCTATAAGCCTATTGTTTTAATCTGGCGAAATTGACGGTGTAAACTTACTGCTTTACACTCACATTTTACAACGTACTAACGGCATCTAAAAATTGTGAACGCATTCGGTGGGTTTCAAACAAAGCAGTTGTTTTGTAACTCAATCAGCAACCTACTTTAAAAAAGTATGTTTAAAAAGGTAAGGTCAAAGTAAGTTTGAAGGAAAGTAAAGTAAGTTTTTTTGAAGCAATAAGTTTACACTCGTAAGTTAATCAATTTTGCCAGATTAGTCAATAGGCTTATAGCTTCTCCTTGTAAAGTTTGGTTACTGTAGTTTATATGGATCGGCTGAAAATGCTGGGGGTAAATTGTATACTAGATCCTAAACGTTTCGCGCGCCTTGGTGTAGAGACCATACATACGATATCTTGGGAGGATTAGTGGGGTCGCGTCCGCATCGCGTGACATACCCCTTTTTTGGCTAGATTTTGTTCAATTTATTTAAAATTTCGATTTTTTCGGAATTCTGTGTTTTGATGCTTTAGAACGATAATGAATCATCGAAAACACCGAAAAACTATGTTTATAACGCGTATCCACGATTTTTGGCCCAAAAAGGGAACTTCAAAATTTCACTCCCCTACCCCAAGATTTCATCCTGTGCATGTGTCTGCTATAAAAAATAAAGCTAATAAGAATTCAGAGTTTACTAGCTCTAAAATGGATCTCGGCAGCGTGTTTTAGTGATTATACACTTTTAAAATTTTCACAGATGCAATGGTGAAAGGTTTTTTAAATATTGGCTCGGCGTGGGTTACCAACTCGCTCATAACTATCGAACTCGAGCTACAGAATAAAAAATAGCTGGTACAAATACAGGTCGGATCCAGCATAATGAATAGAACGACTACTAGGACTCTGTAAATTTTAAGATCGAATGATCGAAATGCAAATTAACTGCCTGCTTATGGCATAAGTTCGACTCAATCAACTCAGAAATGGATTTAGGTACAAATCACAGCAACTCAAAGTGGATTGGTGCAGAATATGGGTCCCGTTAAAAACGGGCGAAATTGGTTTTAAAAATTGCATTTTTCACAAAACGCATGGAAAAATCTATAAAAGAAGGCGCGAAAACAAATTTGATTGAAAACTAAAGATTAATATTTCAGATTTTACTGCAAAATTCGTAGCTTTGATCTATTTAGCTTTATCAAGCACAAATGAAGAAAATATGGGTTTCTGACAGCATTTCGATTTAAAAGTAGGTAGTTGTCCGCGTTAATACGCTGATGTCGAATATACGTTAGTTAAGAAGAGTAGTAAACTATTATGAAGTAATAAGCAATGATATTGAAGTAATTGAACGTCCTATCTGTTAAATTGAGCCCTACCAACGAACTGTCGATAATGCATGACTAGGTAATGCCGGTAAACTAAGCCTAAGTCTAAGGATAATGAATAAAACAATTATTTCAAAATTTCGCTACTATACGCAAAGCCGAATATACTTATTTTTTCGCTTGGAAGTCTTTTCAAAATTATGCGAATTTATGCAAAATTTCGTTCAAACGTCTGTAGATCGGCATAGCCGGAGTAATAATGACCCACGGAGCATCCTAAAACTATATTTTACCTAATTAAGAGAAAAACGACTAAACGACGAATACAAAAACTGCCGATTCTTCATAAATTACTGTTAAATGGTGAATTTTAAATCCCTTTTCGTCAGCATTGGTTCGATTCCCATGAAATTATTTTCACGTCTTATGTTCACATTCTCGCACATTATCAGGTCCGTATGCAGAAAGAGAAATTAGGAGGCAAGCTCTCTCGAAATGAACTGTGGAAACGGTTTTTGCTTTATTGTCCAAAATTCGCAGAGAATTCTGTTGTTCCACGAATTTCCATCTAATTAGAGTCTATTTGGCCTCTTCAAGCGCGCCAAGAAGATACACTCGCATTTTTAGTCTTTATACAACCTAAAGCGGTTTGCATCTATGTCTCCTGTTCTTCACGAGTTCTTTGCAGCAAATAATTTGTTCAAAAAACAAGAATGATAGCAATTTTGGTGACGACTTATGAATTCACTAATAAATTTTGACCATTGATCTGCGACGTAAATCGAAAATGGCAGTTTCTATCGTTTTATTGCAAGAAGACTCAATAAATTAACGCGCTCAAAGCGCCAAGCAAGCATTTTTCCGTCAGAAAAGTAAAAACTTCAAAAGAAATATAATTTTTGTAGATGAAATAGTGCAGGACGATGAAAAACCCAAAAATCACGTTATTCTATTCAACGGCCCGATCCTTTCTTGAGTTTTTAGATGAAAATTTTTTGATCCTACTGCAAGAATCCTGGCTACGCCTAAGGATATAGCAAACAAGTATACTTAATCAATTCCGCATAATACAGCGTAGCACTATTACATAAACATTACATTAAATTACACCATGTTTGCGCATTGCAGTAAAATAAAAGCACCGTTTTGCCACAGTTACAGTAATTAAACTACAGTAAATCACTTCAGATAGGGTTTATAGGCATCATTATAAACTTTGAAACAACGATATTCTGTGTTAGGCAGTTCATTGATATTCCTTATCACTTCCTGATATAATAGTGATATTCCCTTGATTATCATATTGATCTCGTTGTTGGAGAAGCTTATCTATTCCTTATCACCAGAGGATGATTGGAAAAGTGCTGGAAAGTAATAAAGTACTAAATTTTTAAAAGAACCATATTGCCTCATTTTAAATGTTTTGATATCGTAGAATAGGTCAAAAAAGGTGTATTTCTACTGCTCTATAACTTCTCATCGATCTAAACCATTATAGAACGATCAACTAAAGCTAAAACGAGGCTAGACAAAGTTTTGGACACGTGGATAAGGAAAAGAGAAGAGATGCCAATAAAGCGATTCATTATGCCTCAAGCAGGGCAGAGGATTTGCGGATAGCTCCGAGACCGAAGGCAGTGAAATCGAAATCTTGATTAAACTAATTTACACTTGGAAGTCAATTGAATTATTGCATTGTTTTACATATTTATCGTCATATTTGTACAAAACGTATTTAAAGAATCAAGACTTAGTCTAATTCACGCCACGTACTTCCTTCAGATTTGTAAATTCCAAAAAGCTTAATCTCCTCCATTAGATCTATATGCAGTCTACTTCACGAAAGCTTGTGCATAACAAACAACCGATTTTCAGTCAGTTACACGATTAGCTGCAAGAATGATTTCTTAGCAGCTTACAGTATGAAATTCAAGTTTGCCTTGTAAAATTCATATGCTTATTGATTTTAATGCCCAGTATCGTGTTAGTCGCTAACTTTAAAACGCTTATTTTCATACACTAGTAAGTTTGGGGGCATGGACTTTTCCCAGAAGTCCAAAATAGCCTCTAGATTCGATTTTGAAATTAAAGTTTTGTTATTTGAGAATTTCACATTTCAAAATTTTTTTCAAATTTTGGGTCATTTACGACTATAACTCCAAAATGAGAAAAGCGGTTATCCTGCTATTGTATAGTAAAACGAGCACTACTGTCGTTTGTCTCATAGTCTGTTTCACATAAGTTTGGGAATAAATTTTAAGAATTTTTTCGCAAGCAAGTCGACGGATTACGATAATTATATATCAAATCAATGCTATAATCACAATCTGTCAACTTTGTCGGATATAGTTTTTAAAATTTACGCCCAAACCTTGTGGAACAGACTATAATTACCAGATTGCAGATTATGAGATATCCGTAGTATGATGATAATAGAGCAAACTTTCGAAAAAATCTAAAATATGCAAATTTTTAAATTTTCAATTGCGTTTTTCTCAAAATATTTATGTTTTATTTTTTCTTTTTGGTACCATTTGAAAGAGCAACTTTCTTCTGCCAAATTCATTTGAATTAGCGTGAACTGAAACCGTTGCTAACAAAAGGCCGAAGTTTAGTGTAGTGGCTCGAAGTGCACGTATAATTAGCAGAGTCAATTCTGTAAGACTTGACTCGATGTTGGACAAGTCACAACTTTTTTAAATGAATATTAAGCAGTTTTGGACGCCGAGTTTGATGATGCAACGCATTTTTTTCGAAAACGAATATTTGTTGAGTAAAATGAGTGTGTAAAATATCAAAAATTACCGTTTTGTCAAATTTACAAAGTCTAGCGTTCTTCTTCATAAACTCAGGATCACCTCGATCAAATTCATCATTTATTTTTTATTCGAAAGATGAATAATTTTTACAATATGTAAAATTAATCTAAATTTACTGTATCATTCAAAATTTATTGATATGATTATAAATATAAAATGTTTACGATTTCGAGTCCAGTTTTTCCGATAATTTCCAATTTAGCGCATATGCTCTATGCGGGCCGCAGCTTACCTTATTAAATCCAGAGCCGCCCGTGAGTGAGGCGACCGATTGCCTGTGCCTCAGGCCTCAGAACGAAAAAGGGCTCAAATTTTTCTAATTTCTAATGTAAATTTTAGTTCGATAAAATTCTAAATTATGTGTATTATCGGTAGATACAATCAAATCATCAAACAATAAAATGGATCGAGGCCTCCCTGGTTCAGCATTGACAATAGGTGCTACCACACCTGGGCGTAAGGGGAGGTTTTAGGGGGTATACACACCCCCCACGAAAAATCAAAATATCTCCCCCAGAAATCAAAATACTCCAGAATTCAATTCTTGAAATTATTTTCGTTTTTTTCGCAATTTTATGATGCCAATGGATAGTGCTTGATGAGAAACGTCGAAAATGGTGTTTTTTACGCCATACCACCATTTTTAAGGCCATTTTTACTTTTGAAAAATTTTGCACCCTTCCCCCAGAATTTCCTTGCTGCCCACGTATGGTGCTACGCTTTTTTATAATGTTGCTTGATATAAAACAGTACGGCAAATCGCAGACAGAACTTTGTCATGACTGGATGTCAGCGAAGGGCGCATACGTACATGTCGCTTTCACTCTACAATGAATAGTTTTGAGGTTTTTGAACTTCCCTGAAAGAACTGGAAGGATTCAGAACATGAGACATAGCTCATTAGAAAGGACATTAAATTTTCTAGCTATTTACTGAAGGAAATTTTAAAATATGTCAGAAACTTACAGAATAATAGCTGAAAACATCAAAAGCTACAGTATGACAGCCATCCTGGCAGCCATATTGAAAAACTGAATTCTTTAGTAAATCATACAAATAGGATATCATTTGAACGAGCTTTTTCTGGGTTTTCTAAAATCTGCTTAACATTAGAAAAATATGAAAAATAGCGCGAGTAAAGAGCATACCTTTATGAGGGCAGCCATATTGAAAAAAAATTAAATTGAAATTGCAAGACGAACTATTCTTAAACACGAAAAACAAAAAGGGGTGAAATTTAGAGCACAAAAATATCTAATTATTTTGCTATTTTCCAAAATATGAAACTAAACCTGCATACTGTAGTGACCAAGCAAAGTTTGAGCACTTTTTCGAGCCTAGCATATTGTAGACATAAGCTAGCTATACTTTTTTCGGCAAAATAGTTTCATTTTAGAATTTTCTATCTAAAACATTTGATTTCATGAAAATCCGTTCAGTGGTTCTTGAGTTCATCTCAAAAAACCTCACTTCACTGAAATGAGTTTTTCGATGGTGAGCAGGTTCATCAACTTTGACCGACTGTCAAACTGTAGGCATGTTACAACATGAAACATGAACTAATTTTTGAGCAAGCTGAATGGACTGTGATTATTTATTGTATTTATTCTGATACCAAATACCAGTGGATCTAACGTTATACTCAAAAATGTACTCAAATTCTCAAAATGGTAAAAATATCATCAGTGTACGAAGTTTTCTTCACGCTCGGTGAAGCTTATTTTCTTCATTTCATAAGCATTTTATGGGTGAATTCTTGTAGATTAAAACACTTGATGTTTCTGCTTTTTCAAAATGCAATGCTTGCGTTTTGGTTGTACTTCTCGAAATTTTGATGAACTACTGAAAGGCTTTAGTCTGCTCACGAAAATTTGCCTATTTTGTGTTGATAGCTTTGACCGCTTTAATCTAATTTCATTATTTTGGCTGTACGTGTTACAATTTCCGTCGAATTGCACGTGTTGAATTTTGTTTATTTTTCATAATACAGTGATAAAAATTACCCTATTCTCGTTTTGTTTCGAGCGAATTTTTCCTTCTTTCTTCGAACCTCCGATTTGAAAAAAACGGCGGCAGTTTGATTATTCAGCTTTTGATAAACCAATAGATGTTACAAAACAGTTTGAGATTGACTTTTTCAAACATTTAACCTATACAGCCTTGATTTCTTTGAGCGAAAGATTTATTTTACTTCAAAATTTTTGTGAAAAATTCGGCGTTTTATTTATTATCAGAAAATTAGGCTCAAAAAATGTCAGCGACATTGAGCAACACTGCAGCGACCTGTAAATTTGTTTGATAGATGGTAATTATATGGACATTGATGCAAGTGAATTGGTCGCGCTTTCAAAAAATTATTGGTGTCTCGAATCGAAATCCGACCTAAGTATGCTCGATACATCGGAATTCGTTCACAAAAAGGACTAGCTAAAATATTTCAAATTGTTGTATCGCATTTGCGATATCATTGACTTTGCCTCGTTACGGTAGCTGGTGCAGAGAGGAGCTTCTCGAAACTGAATATCACTAAAACGTATCTATGCGGTCAACCTTGGGTTAAGAGAAACTTTCCGATTCTGACTATTATTCATATTGAACATCAGGCAATTAGCTCTGGGGAGAATGGGATGTCCAGAACCCCCCAAAATTCAGAAAAATATGACTTTCTAAACGTTATTTTGTGCTATTTTTGACCTTTTTGGGCTTAGTCCCCCCAAAATCGGTATTGGTTCCCTAAAATAGTACGGCCAGCTACGTGCCTGTTGAACATAAAGAAGAAAAGCTGATGAATTATTCTAATCTTATTGAAAAATTTGCAGCGTTGAAAGCTAGACGAAAGCCTTTATAAGGTATGTGTATTAACATTGTGCTTTTGTCTCACTAGTTATGTAACGTAAATAAAATACAGTAAAAATGAAAAAATTTTCTTGAGAAGACCTCATTTTTTTGTTGTCGCCTCAGGCCTCGCTGATGCACGGACCGGGCTTGATGTAATCTTATAGCTTATCGCTAGATGCCTCTATAATAAAGATAAAAAAATTTAAAAAAACGCGTTTTGAGCAACAGATGTTTGAATAGAACAGAGTATGCAAAGAAATGTCTGAAATTTGACAAAAACTTCTGAATGTCACAATATTTTCTCGATAATATAGTTTTTGGCAATATCCTATATACTGCATGCGTTTTTGAAATATGGGCTGCACTTCACTTAGTAATTTGTTGTCAAAAATTATTAGACTTTAACGAAAAAATTTTTAAAAAATCAAAGGATTACTGAGTTACATGCGAATCTATTTGAAGATAAGATGGTGTGCTGAAGATGATCAAATTGGTCTGTTTTATCTTCAAGTGTTCAAATAGTTCCTTATTAAAATTCTCTCATGTAAGTTGATTGTTATTTACACTACAAGTATGTATTAACAAGTCTTATAATCAGACCTTATGAGGATAAAGTGAAACATAAAATTTAGAGATCTTTTATATCTTGATACTGAAGTCAAAATAGTGTAACCGACCATTCCTTTTTGTCAAATTTCAGCCATTTCTTAGCACACCATATTTCATTCAAACATCTCTTCCTCAAAAAAGCGACCTTTTAACTTTATTGTTTTTTATTTTGAAAACCTTTATCGATAAGCTATAAAATTTCATAATCGAAGTAACAGGCCCGCATGGGGTATATGCGCTAAATTGGAAATTAACGGAAAAAAACTGAGCTCAAAATCGTAAATATCCTATATTTATAATCATATCAATAAACTTTGAATGAATACTGTAAGTTTTAATAAATTTTACATAATGTAAAAATTATTCATCTTTCAAATGAAAAAAGAATTATTGAATTTGATCGCGCTGACCCTGAGTTGAGATAGAAAAGTTCTAGACCCTGTAAAATTTGTCAAAAACAGTGATTTTTGTATACTGAACCCACTCAGTTTGCACAACAAATACTCATTTACAAGAGAAATGCTTTGCATCATTAAGTCTTCAAGCGTCTAAACTGCATAATATTTATTTAAAAAATTTTGTCTTGTTAAACATCGAGTCGAGTCCTACAGAAAGTGACTCTTGATAACTATGTACATACATACATATCGGGCCACTATACTAAACTTTAAATATTTTTTTTAAAGCGAAAAGTTTGAGTGCCCACGCCAATTTAAGATAAATTAGGTAGAAGAAAATTTGCTTTTTCAAATGGTGCCAAAAATCAAAAGATAAGTATTTTGAAGAAACGCAACTTCAAAATTAAAAAATTTGCATATTTTAGATTTTTTTTGGAAGTTTGCTCAATTATATCTATATACTGCGGATATCTTATAATCTGCTACAAAGCATTAGTATGCTTGTTTTATTTTTGTAATGGCAGGATGAACGCTTTTCTCGCTTGAGAGTAATAAAAGACTAAAAGTTTGAAATAATTCTGAAAAGTCAATTTTTCGGGAAACTTTACACGACAATAACAACAAAAAAATAAAAAATAAGTTTTACTGCAATTTGAAAGAGGGTGAAAAATTCTCAAAGATTCACAAATTTTCAACGAATAAGATGGTCTGGTTCGGCTACAATGCAATTTCAAAGTTGCAGGTTTTTAAGGTTTTCCGTACAATCAGTACAGAGTAGGGTTTAAGTTTTGGGCTCTACCTGCCTGAGTTTTCAAAGTTATGAAAAAATTGGTATAAGCTCGTTTGAAACCATAGAGAACATATACCCAAAAATTTATCAAAATTGGAGGTGGTCGAGTGGGGACCAGACTTAGGCGTGGAACCCTTCCCAGTGATCAAAATATCACACCCCAGAATCTCAATTTTTGAAAATATTTTCGCTTTTTTTCGCAATTTTTTATGTTAATGGATAGTGCTCGATGAGAAACGTTGAAAAATGTGTATTTTTTCGCCACACCCCAATTTTTCGGACAATTTTTTGACCTTTTAAAAATCCTGCACTTCCTCCAAGAATTTTGGTGCTGCCCACCTATGGTGTTGTGGAGAAGATTTTCGAAATTGGATCACTTGACATAATAAGTCATTTACATAAAGAGTAAAAATAGCATAAGTCTTGTCTGTTTCATTTGTCCGAGAGCTTTTTGAAAAGGTTTGAAGTGACTACAAAGATGTTTTAATGTAATACGACAGGAACGATACCCTACGATAATCAATGTGTAGGATACACACGTGGGCGTGGGGGTTTGGAGCGGGTATGCAACCCCAGAAACCAAAATACCCCCCCAGAAATCAAAATACCCCCGCAGAATTCAATTTTTGAAAATTTTTCCTTTTTTTCGCAATTTTTTGATGCCAACGGATAGTGCTTGATGAGAAACGTCGAAAAATGGTGTTTTTATCACCATACCACCATTTTAAAGCCATTTTTTGACCTTCAAAAATCTTGCACCCCCATCCCCCAGAGTTTTCTTGCTGCCCACGTATTGTAGGATAGGATGATCTTTGACTTTGTCCAAAGGAACGGAACTGTATCATATATACAAGTATAAGCCACTTTTGTGGCCTAATTTACATATGTCGATTAAATTCAGTGAAAAACTCTCAAATAAATGAAACAGTTTGTAAATGATTTCCATAACTTTTAATCTTCTGGTCAATTTCACGCAGTTTCGCAAAAACGCTTTGATTTTGTTACTTTTTGAGCTTAGCTTTGCTCTGTTTTTTCACATTCTCAACTTTGTTAGACCCACCAGAGTTAGCATATATAGACTTCTCTCAAATTCGCAATCCATCATGCACATTAAACGCTAGTTTGACTGTAGTAGAAATTTCCGGTGCGCAAGCATCCAAAAGCAGACTGAAGTTACGCAAATAATATTCTCGGAATGAGCTCACCGTAATCGTAAAATAATACAAAGATATGATGATGGTGTAAAGATGTTTAAAGTATCAAAAAATTTCGAAAACAAAATAAATAAAATACCGCAAGTGCCAGCCATGAAGATGGTGTAAATACTAAAGGTATGACGTAAAGAACAAGTTCAGGTGGCTTGCGGCACCTTGCAGTACTGTTGCTATATAAACTTTCAAAATTCCTTTGAAAAGTGACGGATACAGAATTTTCTTCGTTATTTTCTTAATAATCCTAAATCTTCTCAAACGGTCAAAGAGTAATTTCAGAAAAACGTTTATAGTTTACAAAACAACGCTTTTTTACAGTTATCCAGTATAAACCTTTTCTGGGGTGCGAAAATTCTTCAAAAAATTGAAAATTAGAATTATTTTGCATTATGAAAAATTAAATAATAAGAATAACAAATTAAAATAATAACGTCGTTAACATTTTGTGTATAAGGTGTACATTTTAACATGGCAGCTCCATTCCTCGTATCACGATATATGGAATAAAACGTAATAGATAATCGTTTCCAGGTAAAAAAGTTAGAATTAACTGTTTGAATTACCGTTTCCTGCTCGAAAAATCTCAGAAACTTTGCTTCGAAAAACACAACATTTTTGGCACAAAAAAATAAAGCCTTTAAAAAGTCGAAAGTCAATTATTCAAAAAGTCATGTAAGAAAATGGCTCAAAGGCCATCAAAATTAATTATTATTTATCCGCAAAGCATGTCGGGCCCATAGAAGGAAGGGAGCGGCTGCTCCCTCCTCCGGGGCAAGCAGTCAGTCGCAAGCAATGCTGCCAATTCCACATTTTTCCTGAATTTTCCTCCGTTTGATTAAACCTTCGGTGGGCGGCACCAAAATTCTGGGAGAGCAAGATTTTTCAAAGGTCAAAAAATAGCCTTAAAAATGGTGGTATGGCGAAGAAACACAATTTTTCAACGTTTCTCATCGAGCACTATCCATTGGCATCAAAAAATGGCGAAAAAAAACAAAAAATTTCAAAAATTGAATTCGGGGGGTAACCTGATTTCTCGGGAAGTGCATACCCCCAAACCTCTCCACGCCCAGGTATGGACTGAACCCTGATTCGTGCTAGATATGGTCTACCCAAATCCGACATGTGCATGCTTGCGTACTAATTTTTATTAAGATTATGCATGGAAGTGTCTTTTAAGTTGCTGTGTATGTTAATAATGAAATTTTGCTCCGACAAAATCGATAATTCACATTCAGACCTTATCCAGTATCAAATGACAAACCAGCCATAGAATTTTTTTCCTTAGATTGATGCTTTTGATACTCTGACCGATAAAACTGCGTACATTTTGACGAATTACGGGAATTCTAAGCAAGAACGTAGTTCGATTTGAACAAAAAAACGCGCCTTGATGAGCGATTACGCACAAATTCCTTCCACAATAGTCAGAATAAAAACAGAAGAAGAACATGATCGATTCAAACGGAAAATGCGCGAATTTTCTTTTGCAAGCACAAGCACTTCGCGTTTCGAGAAAGCTTTATCCAAGGAGCTTATTATATGATCGACACTCAAAGCGAATAAAGAAAAAATAAGTATAATTACAATACACACATTACATAATGCGCCAAAAATAATATAACACAAAAATAATGCATCAAATGTTGTCAGTTATAAATCAAATCATTGTCATTTAAACATGAACAGTCAATTTTCCTAAAAAACACCCTCTCTATATCTGGCTGAAAGAGGATGAATTTAGTCGCTGTTTAGATGTCATTCTTGAAGAAAGAACGTTTTGGGATCAAACAACAGAATCAATGTGCTCCCGTTTTTATTAATTTTATTATCATTATCATTATCATTATCATTATTATTATTATTATTATTATTATTATTATTATTATTATTATTATTATTATTATTATTATTATTATTATTATTATTATTATTATTATTATTATTATTATTATTAATATTATAATTATTATAATTATTATTATTATTATTATTATTATTATTATTATTATTATCATTATTATAATAATAATAATAATTATTATTATTATTAGTATTATTATTATTATTATTAGTATAATAATAATAATAATAATAATAATAATAATATAATAATAATAATAATAATAATAATAATAATAATAATAATATTATTATTATTATTATTATTATTGTTATTATTATTGTTGTTGTTGTTGAGGCAAAAACGAACACAATTAAAAAATGGAAAACTAAATAACTTTGATATACGAAAATTGAAATTTTTCGCGAAAGTGCTTGAATTTGTCTTCAATCGAAATTAGAGCTAATAAGCATTCCATCAATGATTTTAAATATGGCTGAAAATCAACTTAATGAGAGTTGTACGGCTGCAATAAAGCTACAAAATAAGTATTACAACATAAAGGAAAAAGAAGAGAAACAAGATTGATGAATATTTTTTCAAAGTTTTGTTCTTTTCATCAACGAGCTTGTTCTTGCATATGACGTCTCAACGCAAAATTTGTTTTCCATGCTTCTTCCAACCTTTACAATTTTAGCGTGTTAGACTCATTTTATCAGACAAAGTTATATAAAAGCTGCATTTCGAAGAAATAGAAATTTATAACGCAGTAGATTCTTCATGGCATCTTTTTTCTAACTTTTTATGCAGGTGAAGCAATATATTAGCATAAGCGGATTTTTCGGATCTTTTGACTTTTCTCCTAGACCCTAGAATTCGTAATATTCCCCCAAATCTCCGAAGACCCCCAGAATTGAAATTTTCAGAGAGTTTTCTTCCGTTTTTCACGATTTTTTGATACCTTTAGCGAGATAAAAAATGGATATGTAATTTGCAATGATTTTTGGTAGTTAGTCGATCATTATTGCTAGGTATTGTCGGCGCTTCGCGCCGGATAATACCTACTAATGACCTTTATTTACTTTCTTGGTGGCCTGAAAGTAATTTTTTACTTATGGAATAAATTTAAAACAATTAAACAGCAGAAACAGCTATTTCAGCTAATATTTCTTCTATTTTCCGCAAAACATTCAAAAATTTTCGAACGTTTCCATGCTTCTTCCACGTCAAAATACAGGAAATCGAGCAGGTAGATCAAGCTTTTAAACATCCTTCCGACTAATTTTCTCGAAATTTTCGGGTCTCTGCTCCGGATTTTCGTTTAAGTCCATAAAATTTAATGATTTTTCCCGCAAAAAATTGCCCATTTCAAAATTTTTCCAAAAAATGTTGCGTTAAAAGTGAGTTTAAATAAAAGCAGACAATGTCAAAAGCTAAAAAAACGCTATTTTCCACGTGAAGGGCCGAATTTTGGACCTATTTTTTACTGTTTTTTTTGAAAAGTTGAGATACCGCCTTCCCTCAAGAAAATTTGAGATCCGCCACTACTACCTAAGTACAAACGATCACAGCTGTTCTACGCATGTACAATTTTCACAAAATCTTCCTTCACCACCTTTTCATATTTGGCCTGCGTCATGGTAGTATTAAGGTACTATCTTCGGTCTTCCGCCTTTTTCGGCAAATTTCTCCTTTAATCTGTATTTTATGAATACTCCAATTTCAAACTAATTGTACAGTGGAGTATTCGCCGTGCTTGACGATAACGGTTTCAAATGGATTATATCGCCTAAATAATGTATCAAGCAGTAACGTAGATATATTTAATCCTCATATTTCACTCTTTAGAATTAAATACGTCATAAAGCAGCCAAAAAATTAGTAATCAAAAACTGTATTTTTGGTTTTCTTATCACAACATAATATAATTTTACAGATCATTTTTTGATGTGTCTAGCTTATGTTTTGTGGCAGTTTATCGGATTTTTAGGGTCAAAAAAGTTGGTGGTTAGGCGAAATATGATTCTTCGACATTTATCGTTAAACTTCACTCTTTGACATACAAAATCGCAAAGAAAACGAAATTATTTCAAAACTTTAATTCCCGGGCTCTATGAGATAGAGGGTTTAGATCTGGAAGTCAGAACCTTCCAAACCTCCCATTATACATGGGCGTCGATAAATCGGGGTACATCTCGAACTTCAAAGGTATTTGCATGTTGCTATAGGGAAGACGGGTTATTAAGTCGTGTTCTATAAAAAACCATGCTTTCCAAACTTTTTACCCTTTTCCAGCACTGTCACGTATACTGATCGTAGTAATGGCGAAATATGACGTATCCTCTGTAAGTGAATAATCGGCCATGAATGTGATATTAATGTAGGAAAGGTCGTGATTCTGCCAGGGCACCGTAAAAATAGCACTACTTTCCTTATTCGGTTCTTCTGCCAAGTACCTAAAAGCGTATGATAGAGGGAAGAGAATAAAATAAAACCAGATGAAATAATAAAAAACAAATAATAAAAATATTAAAATAAATAGTAAAAAATAAATGCTAAAAATAAATAAAATGATCGAAAACTAAATTGGAATGATTCATGAGCTGTATCCTAATGCTCATTTCTAACTCCTCCCAGAAAAAGTAATTTACATAATCATGATTAAGCTAAGGTGTCGCAATGCTGTTGCAAAGTTATTTACTTTTGTTTTTCACATAATTTAAGCTTGGATAAAAAATCTGAATGCTTTTTATTGGCTAGGATTAACGTGGATTTTATATCGTTGCACATATTTTCAATGAATTTACATCGCTAATTCAAGTGCAATTAAAAGGATTATGTTTTCGTAAGACCTTAAAAAATTCTGATAGCTTATTTGTTCAGTCTGGTTAAAATTGCTGGATTTGAGGTTATTTAGGAAAACGATTATTAAAAATGCACCTTTTTCTTGCTTGGGCTCAAATATTAAAGACAATGTGCGTCGCTGTTCTGCAAATTGACTGAAATTCTACCAAAATTTGTAATGATTAATGATATGTTATCATACATTATCTAGGGGTGGGAAGTTTTTACATCTCCCCAGAAATGTCCACTTTCGAGAACATTGGTAGAAAAGGTGCTTTTTCAAGCCTTCTAAGCGATCTGTTTTCTCAAAGTGTCAAATTTTTGCACCCTGTATTCATTTTTTGACTAAAGTTTGCTAAATTTATTCGAGTATTTTTGATATTTTTTCGAAATCTTTTGGACCCTCAGAATTTCCATGAACGTGCATATCTGCAAATTACCCCTTAAAGGTTAGGAAACTCGTTGCGTGTCGCCCTTTAAATACAAAGCTCATTTTAATTTCACCATATATGACTTCAGACGACGTAAACACGACTTGCAGCTGGCGGCCTAAATCAATAAAAACAGGCAAATCATATTGGATCACGCTGAAATATTAATTTTACACAAATCTGACAAAAATTTGCATAAGTGATAAATTTGAAAAATTAATTTACTGTATGGGCGTAGAAATAAATAAAAATAATGCGTAGGGCTTTGTTTGTACTTCTAATTGATTGCACATTTAAGAAAAACATTTTGTTAAATGGAAGGTTACAAAATTTAGATCTACTAACAAAGTTTACAAGCCTAATTTCATTGCAAATTGAATAACTCGATTAAATTGTTAAACTTAAGATCACCTATATTTAGTATTAAGCAAGCTTAGACGTGCTAAAATATAAAAAATGAAAAAATAGGAAAAAAAGTTAATCATAAACATATGAAAATTGACAGCGCTAAAATTCTGTAGAATCTGAGAATTCACAAATTTTTAAAAGTCGATGTAAAATATAAAGAACAAAAGCAAGATTTTTCTACGTTTTTCATTGAGCTAAATTTATTGACATAAAAGACGTGAACAAACTAAGAGATGTTTAAACCTTATCCTAGTGTACATCGACTTCTGGGGTGTCTAGACTATAGATGCACAGAATGGCTAATCTGAAGGGGGGTTCAAATGATTATTGGGGGGTCAAAAATTGTGCTTTTTTGGGCTAAAATGCCCTCAAAACCTGGTATGAACGCTGAAATAGTATTAAAACTACATTATTACACACTTTCTGATCAACCTGAGGCACTTTTGGAATTAATTTTACATTTTCATCCGTTTTTATCCTTCATTTTGCTTCATTTTTCCCATAAAATTTCTATTTTTCCATTTTGAGGGAGGTCTGGACCCAAAACCCCTCACGTGCATGTCTGACTCAGACCATACGTGAAATTAGGGAGTTGGGGAGGTGGTTTGATTCTCCAGTGAGGTTTTCACTCTCTCA
The DNA here is from genome assembly GCA_036768485.1 of Mermis nigrescens. Classification (NCBI taxonomy): domain Eukaryota; kingdom Metazoa; phylum Nematoda; class Enoplea; order Mermithida; family Mermithidae; genus Mermis; species Mermis nigrescens. The sequence goes on from JAVLUZ010000325.1 coordinate 16,197, forward strand.
CAGAAATTTTTCCACGCTTAATCCAGGATTTCTAATTTTCAAAAAAATCGAAGAAAAACTATTGTTTCAAGCATTTTTAGCGACCTTTTGACGCTCAATTATCAAATTTTCGGATACTCATTTTTTGACAATATATCGTTCAATTCGCTCAATTTTTTTACATTTTTCAAAAATTTCTATTGTCCATGTTTAAAAAAGAGTACCATCAGAAACGTCAAAAAATGTAGTTTTTGACGCATACCCATCGTTTTTAAGCCAAAAAAGGACACTTTTTTGGTTACCATACACTTACATCAGGGAAGTTTAGAGTTCACACCAATGAGACCAAAAATAGACAAAAATTGAGAATGTTCTTCAAAAGTTCTCGAAATTGATCAAAAACTGTGTATTGACAAAGTTTTTATGCTATTTTACCATTTATGCCATTTTTAAAGGTCATTTCGACCCAAAAAAGTAATAAACTGGCGTCCCAGACTGGCGATACTGTGCCCTAAGGTTCAGCCGAGCCCCCTCCCGAACTTGCTCGTAAAAGATTACCGCAAAAGTTGCTCTCCGAATCCACGAGCGTATTAAAATAGAATTGTCTAGAATGCGTTAAATTTCGAAGATTTTCATCAAATAAATTAAGGCCCGGCTCTAAGCAGCCTCCCAATTCGCGTATACAATAAAAGCATTCTCCCTTTTTCCAGCGTTTGCTGCTTCCGCATGGAAAAGCTTTGAAGGAGCAGTGGTCAGCCACTTTTCGAGAATTAGATTGTCTCGCGAGTTGAAGACGCAGCATTGCAATAAAAAGCCTGGTTGCTCGACTATGACTGCAAGCCGAGAGTCCTGAAACGTTGGAAGCATTTATCCTAAAAAGATAATTTGGCGAATTGCAAAAAATAATTAATATCAGAGCAAAAAGGCAGAAATTTAATTTAAGACCAGGAATTGATTTACGGCTACTCTGATTTCCAAATTTTCAGGTACACCGAATTCTGGGGGTCCGATGAGTCAAAATTGCCAAAAATTGCACCAAAAAATTCAATTCTGCGGGTTTATCAATTTTGGAGGGAATCCGCCTAATTCTGGAGTCCAGAGTCCCCACGCCCATGTGTGGTCAGAAGCATATATGCACAGCATGGCTGATCTGGGGGTCAAGAAGTGAACTTTCTTTGACCAAAACGACCACAAAAGCTGGCAAAAGCGCTGAAATAGTGTTAAACCTACGTTACTAACAGGTTCTGGTCAATTCGAGCATTTTCGAAAAAGTTTTCAATGTTTCATCCACTTTTGGCCTTCATTTTGCCTCATTTTCCAGGGAAAATTTCTCATTTTTTTACATTCTGCCCCAAAGCCTCACTCCCCCAAGTGCTTGTCTGGTCTGGTCTGGAGGATAAATGCATGTCATAGCTGGCCTGGGGATAGCCCATCTGCAGGATTAGCCGTACAGCCTTTTCGAGTCAAGAAAGCTTCAAAATCTGACACAAAAGCGGCATAACTTATAGATTTTGAACTTTGCTACAAGAAGTAACAAACGTTTGGAATTAACTGGTGCAGGCGCATTGATCACAGTCTTTACTTCAAGAGCACTTTTGCAAAAAATGTTGTGATGTGTCCGTTCTTGGCCTTAATTTTGTTTTATTTTCTTGGAAAAAATTCCCTTTTCTCCTAGATATCTAGACCGCCCTCCCAAGCGTAGGCCCCTACTTTGCCTAATCATAATCACAAATGCATGGCATGACTTGTTGGGAAGAGGGGCTTAAATGTTGAACTTTTGGGCCAAACTGACGTCAAAAACTGGTAAATGTGCCAGAATAGCCTTAAAACAATGTTGATCTACTGTTTCCGGCACAGTTTAGGCATTTTCGAAGAAAACTTTTCATTTATATAAATTTTTAGCCTTTTATTTTGCCCAAATTTTTCTCAGAAAACTTTCATTTTTTTACATTCATGGATCTAGACAAGTAGCGGATCTAGGATTTTCCTAAAGAGCTGGTACCTCAGCTTTTCCAAAAAAAGTCGAAAGTAGGTCCAAAAATTTGCATTCACGTGCGAAATAGCGTTTTTCAACGTTTTGCATTATCCACTTTTATTTAAAGTCGCTCTTGGCGCAACACTTTTTATAAAAATTTTGACATTTTCGACAATTTCGCTCGAAAAAAATATTAAATTTCTTTGATTTTAGCGAAAGTCTAGCGCAAAGCACCAGTAAATTTGCGAAGTTAACGCCGACGAACGTTTAGAATCTAGAATTACTGCTTGATCACCAGTATTTCATTTAACGTAGAGCGTCCTAAATTTTCAAAAGCAATGCTTGCAAATACGCTGATAAAGCTGTTTCTGCTCTTGAAATCGTTTTAAAAGCTATTCCCTGAGCAAAAAAATGAATTCCGGGCCACCAAAATAGTAAATAAATGTCATCAATAGGTATTATGCGGCCCGAAGCGCTGGGAAAATTTAAGAAATGTGCCAAAGAATTATTGCAAATTATACGTCGATTCTTTATCACGCCAAATATTTTAGGCACCGCCCTACTAAAATCTGACCAGCCGCAGATGTCTGGTGCATACGAGTTTTTCGAGAGGAGAGTGAGGGGAGGAAATTGAGCCCACAGAATGGCTACTGACCCCTGCAAAATAATTGCGACCTCCAAGAATTGCCAATTTTCCGTAAAAATTGTAAAAGCGTGTCTTTTTAAGCGTTTTAGCTCATTTTTGGCTCAAAAGATTCAAATTTTCGGCGCTTCGCGACATATACACATTTTCTGACTATATTTCGTTGAATTTTCTCAATTTTTCAAACATTTTTCAAAATTCTTTTTATGTTTTAGAAAAAAAGAGCATTGACCTAATATCTAAAAACAGTGTTTTTGACGGTGCCCGTCGTTTTTAGCTTAAAAAGAACTTTTTATAGAGTCTGACCCCACAGAATTCCCATACAGTGCATTGTATGGTCTGGTGTTATAATAATATGATTTTAAAAAAGTGAGGACAATTTACTGTCGCAACCAGCCTGATGTTTTCCGCCGTTTGGAAAAAAATCAACGTGGCCGACGGTTTCGGGTGTGCCAAACTTCAATTTCAGGAGCGAGCCACCGTTTGTGTGCAGAACTTGAACAAACTTTGCGTCGGTTTTGTCCAGTCGAGTTTCTTCATGCCGTCCAATGAAAAGTGGACCGGCTGGGTCAAGCGCTAAATCAATTGAAGTCTGGCTCAAATACATTTGCTAATTTTTGGTAATTAAAAAATTGATAAAATGCCTTTTCTGGGCGTAAAAACGATAAGTAATGACCGAAACACTGTTTTTGACGATTCGAAGGGTACCCTATCTTCCTAGATTATAAAGACATAACAAATTTAATGAAACAAATCGAGTTAATTGCAGACAATAGTAAAAAGCATTGTATAAGTAGTACGTCGAACAATTGATACTTTTAAGCAGCCGAAAGATAGCTAAAAATCTTTAAAATATTACATTTTCCCACAACTTTCTTGGAAAATCCAAAATTCTGGAGGTCAACAGAATTCGGCTTATATCAGCGGCAATTATATCAACGCGCCAAAAATGCACCAAAACTCTTCTGCACGCAACCTCGGCACAGATCTTAAGATAGATATTTCTACAGATTAAATTCAGGTCCGAAAAACGCATCAAGAATTTGAAAAAATAATAAATTTAGGCACTGTGTTGAAATCGCATTTTTGATAAAATGGCATGCAAGGTGCTGCTTCCTAAAATTGGAATATTTACACAAAACTTTGGAACACGTATCATGAAGTCTATGAGGATTTTGAAAAGATCAGAAAAATTTGCATACTAGTTTGCAGAAATCACAAAAATACCGAAATTACTTTATTTGATGGGAGAACTGCTTATGTAAAGATGAACGAGTAAATGCTGAAATTGCATTCTGAAACCGAAAGACTGACTTAAAACCATTGAAAACTTTTCAAGAAAGAATAGGAAAAAGCTGGAATTGTTAACTAGAATGTTATTTCTCATAATACGTTTTCGGTCTTTATTTCGCCTTGTATTTCTGTAAATGTTCTTTTTGCCTCCTTTTAGGGGTCAAGTCTACCACCACCACACGTGGGTATGGGGGTTCAGTGGAAGGGGGCTACACCCCACAGAACCTGAAACCTCCCCTCTTCTCTGCAAAATCAATGAATCCCTCTCCAAAATTAAATTTTGGCAAGTTTTTTGGGATTTTTGCCAGTTTTGACCATACATGGGCAGCAACGAAATTCTGGTGAGGTCAGGATGGGGTAAATTGCCAAAAATGTTACTGAAAATAGAATTCTGAGGGTCTACGGTAATCTACGGGGGTATTTCAACTTCTGGGGTACAACCTCCCTAAACCCCCTTTTCTCCCACGCCCATGTGTGGTTTTGACCACCAAGAACTGGGTGCTGCCCATGTATGACCACCACATGCTTGACTGTTGCTTACCCATGATTCGTGGTAGTGAACCATTGAATCTTGTTCCGACTTGACCGGCAATCTGAGCCCCTAAGCTAAAGCCTATCAATGTCACCGAACTCAATGTTATTTTTTTATGCGCTTCCAAGGCCCTGAGGAATTCGGCAATAGCGGCTGCAACGGATCTCGTATTCGCAGCAGCCTGGCCGTAGCTAAGTGCGCCATAGTTCGATCCACCGCGCCAGTCGACGAGCAAAACTGAGTATTTCTTGAAAAAGTATCATCTTTTCTAATAATAATGGAATGTGCAAAAATATCCCATAATCAAAAAATTATTTTTGCTTCCTAGCACATGTGGGCGTAGAAGGGTTGGACACTATCTCAGATTTCAAAACGCCCCCGCAGATCCCAAAAAATTTTTTTGGCATTTTTTCCGCAAGTTTTGCGATTCTTGAGTTTTGACCCATTAGACTCACCGGAATCGATTTCTGCTCCATTTGAGGTGACATTAACGTTTTCAGTGTAATTTCAGGGAATCGCTGATAGTCGAATGACTCCGACAAATAAATTCTCAAAATATCGAATTCTTACGTTTTATAAAAATATTCACCCAAATCGAACTAATGAACAAGATCCTTAGTTTTAGATAGAATTTCGCTGGAACTTTCTTTAACTGCAACCTCCCCATTTACAGCTCAGAAGTGTCAAAGTTCAAGTGCTTCGTACCATATACTCCTCTTTTGACCATATTTTGTTCAATTTACTTGATCTTTTCAAATGTTTTAGAATTTATTCAATGTTTTTATGTTCCCGAAAAGAAAATATCGCCAGATAAGTCAAAAACTCGTGTTTTTCTCGCACATCCGTCGTTTCTGAGCCAAAAGAAGCCATTTTAGAAGAAAATAATAGTTTCACCCCCAGAATTCTTATGCTGGGCATGTATAAATAGGACGCTTCATAAGCTGTCCGCCTACCTTAGCAATATTAATTAATCCATTGAAAAAAGCCAAATTTATATTATACGAACCAGATCAAGCAGAGCGTCCTTCATTTCAAACATCCAACTTTCTTTGCCCCATTTGAACGTTTGGAATCCGTGTATGATCACGGCTAATCGAGGGTTAACTGGGAGAATTATTTTCGGAATCAATTGATTGATTTCTCGGTAATCGATAAATTGCTCTTGCTGATTGGCCGAAGAAAACAGACCGAATCGCATTCCGATTTGATTGGCGCAAAATGGCAGATTCGAATGATGTTTCCACGGACTTTCGTCGCCATTCGAGAAACAAACGACTTGTTTGCTATTATCTTCACAACACACTTTTTGATCATCTAAAAATAATTCCATTTGCTCCTTATCAATTAAAAGTCGATTTAATACAAATGATTGGAAAAATTAATAGAATTAAACTTTCCTTAGTAAATCACAATTACAAATTATTACTTTTTCCAAACGTTAATTATTTCCAACATTTTAGTGCTAAGCGTGGCTCGATAATTTTGCATACCTTATAGTCTTACTCTGTCCATGCACCTGGAAAAAATTTTGTTTGTGTTCTTTTTGCAATGAGTTTCGTCGGGTATTACGCATTTGCTAAACTTTTTCTCAACTTTTTTCAATGCTTCCAATTTGCCATCATTGTGCTCAATTGCTACTCACGAAATTCAAGAAAAATGCTCTAAACCGGTATGCGTAACGATAGGATAGAATCTCAGTTTCAAAATTTATTCAAATTGTTAGCCCAGTAGAAGGACGAAAGCTAGGCAAATAATTGCATTGATAAATCAGGTTCATCATTTCATTGCGAATACTACTAATAATTGTTAAACTTTTTGTCATTGGACTTAAAAAAACTAATCACTTGAATCGAATCAGTAATTGAGCAGAATCTGGTACTCCAATGCTATAAAACTGTTATTTTTATTCTGTGAGCTTCATTGTTACATTCGTACGTGTGAGTAAGTACTACAGATATAAAAGGAAAAATTGTTGTAATTATATTTGGTTTAGAATTAATAACAGATTGAACTTCGTTTATCTCATCAGAAATTTGAAAGTTGGAATTCAGCTTAAGATTTAGTATCCCTTTTATTGGCGTTCATTATTTCTATCAAACATAACTACGAGTATAATAAATCATTAGGTCTTGTATTAGTAAGACTGTATACGTTTCATCACTCAATCAACCTCCTATTTATTGAATATACGAATTTTGGTCGTCTGAAATTATGGAGATGTGTGTCGAGCAGCGAAACTCGGAAAATTGAAAATATATTAAGATTATTTCAGTAATCTAAATAAAAAATTAATTTTTATCCATAATCCAACTTCAAATGTGTAGTAGTGAAAATAAATTAAAATTAATTTAGAAAATTAATTGAAAACATAACTTTTATTCATGATCGATTTCAAAAATGTAGTAAACAAAAAGAGTGCTAATTCGAAAAATGTCATCTTTCGCTAAAAGAAAATCAGATACATTAGCAAATTGCAGCTCCTACCCTGAAAACTTCAGGGTAAGTAAAATTCAGGTGAGATTACAATAGTCAAAAAAGTACGTTGTCATAATCGTAATCGCATACTTGATTATCTTTATAACAATCAATGGTTTAAATTCAGTGCCTAGATGAATTTCACAAGAATAAAGATGCGAAGCAATATCCGCCTAATCTACGCCTTTTGTTGAAGTTGTTATTCAAATATTGGCTTTTTTACTCATTGGAGCTTATTTCCGAATTTCTAACATTTTTCTAGAGTTTCGTGAATAAAAAGACTTGTTATATCGATACAGAAGGCGACATATGATATCATCACCATAGGTGGGCGGCACGGAAATTCTGGTGGATGCAAGATTTTTCAAAGTTAAAAAATGGCCTTAAAAATGGTGCTATGGCTAAAAGACACCATTTTTCACGTTTCTCATCGAGCACTAGCCACTGGCATCAGAACAATTGCGGAGAAAAATGCAGAAACAATTTTCAGAAATTGAATTTTGGGGGCTATTTTGGTTTCTGAGGGGTATTTTGGTTTCTGGGGGGGTTATTTTGGTTTCAGGGTGGTTTTTTGGTATCGTGTGATGGGCATAACTCTCCAAGCCCCCTACGTCCAGCTATGATCATGACTACATAAAAATTTGAGAAATAAGAAATAAAATGACGATCTAGCTACGTCAAACTTTAAATCACTTGTTTTCCTCAGAAGTTAAAAATTCTTGTGATATACGTCTTCGATTACGACTTGGCATCGTCTACAATGGGAAAACCTTTTAAAATAAATGCAAATATATGTATAATTATTTTAAAAAATAAGCATCGCATTTTTTAAAACGTTCAGATAAAAAGACAGTTTTTAGCGATATTTGAATACATTTTTTCGATAATCGTGTAAGCAAATCTCACTACCACCAAAAGTCTTACATTTCACTACTCCGTCGTCGTCGATTTTCCATTCTTCTACATCCTCACGATACATATCTAGCCATTTTTCTTCTTTATCTCGAACGAACACGTCGTTATCATGATCATCGATCTCCTCCCCGTCTTCACTGTTTACGCCAACAAAAATGGATAATATGCAAATTAGAGCGGAAACGGCCAATTGCATAATTTGTCGTGTAATCGATATAATAAAATCGAATTAAACAGAAAAATGTGAATTTCTGAATTGAGGACAAAATTTTTCTTTGAATGAACTTACAAGAATAATTTTTCGTATTCACTTTAGTACACATCAATGGGCCGAAATCGATTTTTGCATTTGATCTGCATGAAGATTGACTTAGGCTGCTTTTATTTTTTAAGCAAAAGTATGCATTGATATGCTTATTAAAGTTATTTCGTCCAAATCAAGGCGGAATTAATAGTAATTAATTAATCAGTCAAATTAATTGTACGCGTAATTAGTATCTTGTAAGCCCGTTAAAGTCCTACAGCCACAAAAACAAGGAAAATTTCCGATCTGAATAGCAAATTTCTTTTTATTTCATTGATTTGAGAAAAACGGATTTAAAAAATAACTTATTTCACTTATTAAAATATCCAAAATTACCAAAAAAATCAGAGCTTAGAGTCAAAGGGACAAATAAGGGGCAGAGAGGGTTCACATAGGGGTCTGCATCCTGCATAAATTCAAAAGACCTCTTTCTAGAATCCAAAAAGATCCTAGGATTAAAGTTTCGAGAATTTTTCAATTTTTTTCATGCGATTTTTTGATATAATCATCTTCCTGCTTTTTTCGATGTCTCTATATTTTTTGTCTCTAGATCACCCAGACTGGCGGTGTACATGTATGGTCAAATTGCTCTGAGTTTTATCTTTTTGATCCGTGGGCTTAAAAAGCGATGTAAGCTTGAAAACCTTACAAAATAACCGTGTCTGATGCTTATTTTGAGCCCTTTCGCAATTTATGAAGAAAATCAACGTTTTTATTCGTTTTGTAGCCTTAATTTTGCCTCCACTTGTCCATATGAATTTATCTTTTTTCTGACCGATCGACGTTGAATTACCCCAGTAAGTGCCACTCATGGTCCCACCGAAAAGAACAATCTCAAATATAAATAAAAAAGCATAGATTCAATCGCATTTGGGAAACTTATCTGATTTATACAATCAAAGGAATTTTGTAGAAACATGAGAATCGATTACTTTGTACAGAACAAACATCAATTCCTTATATAATTTTTTAGTTTGCTCGCCTTGTATTACACCGGTCAACAGGTTTAAACTTTTTGTCTTCATCCGAAACGAAATTGATTGATTCTAGATTAGATTTTTGCGCTTATTTCAAATCTAGCTTTAAAATTTTCGTAGCGCGTCAAGTTTTTTCAAATATTTGCATATTAAAATTTAGTGCGCATTATGACTTTTTGTTGCGTAAATATCAAATTGGAAAAGGCAATGTGATTATTTTAAGACTAAATCTTAAAAAATAATTCTAACATGATTTTCTCCTTAATTCAAAACTGTTTCCATAGCATATTCTACTCACTTCTGCAAAATGAACATATAATCTGCATATTAAACACAGTGTAAAGTGTAAATCTCTGTCTGCTTAGTATGTCTGACACTAAATAATTTTAAACACATTTTTTCGAAACAATTTTCGGCGCTAATTCCGAATCTGTTTTTTGTTTTGTGCTAGCATGTTTACTTCTCGGAAAAGTAATATTAGGCATTTGTAGAGGAAAATTTTCAACGCAAATTAAACAGTATAAAAAACTCGTAAAACTAATCAGGTAATGGGTCTCAACCGCACGTGGGCGTGAAGGGTTTGGGGAGTATGCACCCCCAGAAGGCCGAATACCCCCGCCCCGCAGAGAAACCAAAATACCACCTCCCCATAATTCAATTTTTGAAATTTTTTTGTTTTTTTCCGCAATTTCTTGATGCCTATGGATATTGCTCGATGAGAAACATTGAAAAATAGTGTTTCATTTTCGCCATATCACCGTTTTCAAGACCATTTTTTGACCTTTAAAAAATCTTGCACCCCCTAGAATTTCGTTGCTGCCAACCTATGGTCTCAACAACTCTGTCGAATATTTAGGTTATATTTTGTTAGTACTAAATGATGCATAGCAATGATTGAATTATTTATTTTCCTTGGAGAATGTTTTTCCAAAATTCTAATGGTATGAAACTTCTTCAGAATACAAGCATTACTCAAGGTCTTGAAATAAAATTTGAAAAAAGTAGATATGTTAACGCAATACCGTAAACAGATCTGTAATCAGCATTGAAAGCAGTTTTAGAAGATATTTAATATTTTCTAGATGCTGAACCATCGTGCTAAATATATGCTTCATTTTCACACTATATGGAATATGGAAATTAGTTTTAAGATTTCATAGGCAAGGACAAAGCATGCAACGCAAGTGACATCAAAATTGTGAGTGAGTTTATATAAAATAATGTTGAAGTTTTGACTTGAAACAAAAAAATTTGGGCTCCTAAGTTTGCATAGTCAATATCGATAAATTTAAATATGCAAACATCTCAAAAAGTTGACGTGCTAGAGAAATTCTAAGGTCGGATTTGGGATCAGTGCAAAAATCTGATTAAGAATCAGTTAATTTTATTTGGATGAAACAATTCTGTTGACCAGTTTGATTTTTTTATAAAGTTTGGCTTCTGATCCGGCCAAAAAACAAATTCTATTCGCGAACTTGTGTAGCATGAATTTAGATTGACTAATGTTTTTTGTTATTTCAATTTTTCAATGATTTCCGTGCACTCAATCTTATCAAATGTATTTAGACTAAGCTTAATTCTGTCTTGAACTAGGTCTTTGAAATACCCCAAATTTCGGCGTTTCACACCTAGCTGCTCTTATTCAATGCTTAATAAGTTGGAAAAGCTTGGAAATTGTTTCTAATAAAAAACTGATTTAACTTTCTCCTTAGATAAGGCATATTATAAAACGTCGGAATACAATTTATCGTTGGCACCCTCTAATCGGGACATGGAAAAAAATTAATTTCGGGTCCTTCCGGAGAAATTCTGGATACGGACTTGTCCGCAATAGTAACATAATCCGACTTTATAATCTTATTCAAGTCGTACTTATCAAGAATTTGAGTTCAAGTAATTATTTCGAAACGCACATAGCGTGGTGAAATCATAGGGAGCCATCAATACGAGAAATACAAGACAACGAAGAATAGAACAAATAATAAAATGAAAAAAATCAGAAATTATATAAAGGTATTTAACAGTTTAATGACCTTAAAACCCGCGATTTTTCATTGGTTTCATACAAAAATTAATCACGAAGGGTGGGTCGTAAAGTAAAAGTAAAATAGGGAAACGAAATCGAAATGATTGCGTGCTGAAGGAAATACGTCTGTTGAACATTACATAATAGAAAAACGGACTGGAGCGCTCATAAAGCAAATGATTAACGCGGAACGTGTTATTAAATAAATACTTTTTCAACCGACATTGTTTTGACTCAATTTTCAACGGCGCGGTTATCAGACAATCAAAAGAGACGGATCTGAAGCAAAATGTTGAATTATTAAACGTTTACCAACCGTATAAACCGTATAAAATTATGGAGGCTGAAAATCGTATAAACAAACCCGTCGAGACTGAATAAAATTAGGAGTCAAATAAAAAATAACAAGGACGTTATGCCCAGTCATCGTTCAACTGTAAAACCTGTGAGCTTTGCGCTTACGAGATGGTCGAGACCATACGTGGACGTGGGAGGATTGAGGGTATGCACCCCTCAGAAGGCCGAATATCCCTAAAAAAACTAAATACCCCCAAGAATTCAATTTTTGAAATTTTTTGTTTTTTGACGATCCCGAGCAGACGTGCACGTGGAGGTGGGATTTGTTGAGGGCTCTATATCGTTAGAGTGGAAAATTGGAAAGTTTTCTGAGATAAATGAGACCCAGAAAGTTTAGAATAATTAGTTTTAACGCTAATTTAACATTTATGCCAGTTTTTGACGCCGTTTTGGCCGGAGGAAGTTCAAAATCCCCCTTCGTACCGTCTACCCCTCGGACCGTCCAGACCGTGCATAGTTGAGACAAAGACGCAGCATCCGTCGTGTGGCGAGCAGACATACATACATGTGGGTGATGTTGGGCTTTAGACCCCATAATAAAAAATCGGAAATTTTCTTGGTCAAAGGAGACTTATGAAGGCCCAAAATCGATGAAATTAAACATTTTCTTCAAAAGTGCTTTAAATTGAACGAAAATTAAGTAATATAGTCGTTTTAACTCCATTTTAGTGCTTATATTAGTTTTTGAGGTCGATTGGTCCAAAACAGCTCAATTTTTTACCACCTAGATTGGCCATGCTGTGCATCTATGGTGGCGACCATTGATGCACAGCATGGCCGATGGAATCAGCCGGTCTAGAGGGAAAGAGGTCAGAAATTGAGGTCCTTTGGGCCAAAATGACCTCAAAATCTGATATAAGCGCTAAAATAGCGCTAAAACTACGTTATTCTCTGGTCAATTCAAAGCGCTTTTGAAGAAAAGTTTCAATTTTCATCCATTTCAGGCCTTCATTTTACCTCATTTTTCCCGAGAAAATGTCCCTTTTTTCATTCTGGGGATTCTAGAACCTAAGACCCCCGCCCACCAAGTGCGTATTTGGTGGCGACAGCAACGTATTTAGAATGGCATTGGATTTATTACTTTTCATGATATCAAATCCACAGACTTGTACTCTATCCTCCTAAACTCTTATTACACTAAAAACGATGCTGTCCATATAAAACACTTGTAAGCTAATCATTTTGAATAAAGCTAGACACTGATTCTCATTATCATCGGCCAGTCGGCTTAAACGGTTGCATTTGAAATTGTATGTCAATCACACTTCCCGTTTATTAAGTGAAATGTAAGCATATACGACCAGCATAATAGTAAAAATGACTGACATGCGAGGAAACACATGCGTCTATGAAAATGGCAGTCGATTCTTACCGCAGAAATTTTTCAAGCATACCTCCGATTTTTTTCTTACGTTTTATAAAACAGATAAAATACGTGCCTTAAATTATATTTTTTAGTATATTGCCTTTTGGTCCCTGGAAGATCCCACGTAAATTATCAAATATGAGAGATTTTTGAAATTTTCAGCTCTACGTGGCCATAAAAGCCTTTTGAACTAAAAAAATGCGCACAAACTAAGCTAATCCGGCGTTTGTAATTGATTTAATGTGAAGAATGTCTATTGCTGACCTCAGCATTAATCTTCTTTTTCGAAATATTATCGTTTTTCTTCTTTCACGTGCCAAAAAGAACTCGAAACTGCTCCAAAAACTTAACTGAGCCGTTTGACTTCGAAGGCCTCTCGAGTAATGTCAGTAGGCACTAGAGGATTTTTATAATCTATAGTTTTTTCTCTTTTCTACGATTTTCCTACGATTAGTGTCGTCTGTTGCATAAAATTTTTAATTAGTACCCCCAGGTCTTCCCATTGATACCGAACCGATCATAGATGCACAACATACTTGATCTAGGGAATCAGTCGACCTCGGGTTTAATCAATGCGCTTTTTCTTGGGGCAAAATGACCTCAAAGGTGGTATAAATGCTAAAATAGCTTTAAAACTGCGTAACCTATTCCATAATTTTTGATTAATTTCATTTATTTCTGAACAAATTTTTAGATTATCATCCATTTTTGTCGGTCATTTTGCCACATTTTCTTCAGAAAATTTCTCATGTTTCTACTGTGAACCAGACATGATCATGGGGAGGAGGTGTGGGGGTTCTCAGCTCTCAATTTTCACCCCCCCAGAAATGTTTCCCACCCTCCCCTCAGAATTCGCGATTTTTCAAAAGTTCCCTAAAATTTCCTGAAAAGTCGCAGAAAACGATGCGTTTTTAAGCGTTTTTAGCTATCTATTTGCTCAAAAGCGTCGAATGTTTAGCGCTGCGCGCCAGACACTCATGTTTTACCTACGTTTTGTTCAATTTATTCGATTTTTTGTTTTTTTTTTCGAAATTTGATGTGTTTTTATACTTCAGAAAGATCGAGCATCGTCAGAAAGCGAAGACCGATGTCTTTAACGTGTACTCACTGCTTTCAGGCCCACAATAGACACTATAAAACTTCACCCGCCAGAATTTTCATGCTGTGCATGTACGCTGTGAAGTGTATTAAGCATAGGTAGTCGCGTTAGCGCGTTCATATAATATACTTGGTTACCACCAACATTTACCCCCCACCCCTCACATCTATAACAGGATATATCTGGGAGGTGCGGTTTTCCTAAAGATAGATAATTGAAAAAGGTCCCGCAGACTATTTTGTTTACATTTAAGACCGATTGTATAATGAGCGTGTAAAGTTTTGGCATAACGTTAAAACATACAAATTTTTGATGCTTTTTTAGCTAGCTTGTACACAACTCAGCACACATGCCTCATACAATTCAATGATATAGAATTGTAGAGGATGAAATTGTTTAGATGCAAATTTTTAGTTTTTTTTAAATTTAGCATTATTTCTTGAGGCAGAGTGTAAAGAGTGCGAAAATCTGCAGGTGTAAAGACAGATTACGGTCGCAGTTTCGTCTTTTTTATGTCTGTCAACAACTCCGGCTTTGAGTCTTAAGGAATATTTTCCTGATAGAAATGTACTACCACGCAGGGGCTACTTTTCGTTTACTATCAAACTTTCTTACACTCAATACGGAGCTACGTCTAGAGGTTTAAACTTTACACACTAGTGGATAGTGTAAAAAACAGATTTTGTTCAAGATGTCTTTGCCAACTTTTACGCGTATAGGTCAAGATAGATTGATTAAAATTGAAATAATGTATCTTCTAAGGGCTACACGCCGCAGCAAACCGCGTTTAAAAAATGCAATATTGAGTTATTTACGGGGGTGTAAAGTTCAAAATCAGGGGGTAAAATGCGCGAAAAAACACATTTTTCCCCTATTTTGATTGGAAAATATCTCAAATATTTTGCGGAACAGAAGTCTCCCACATACAAACGTGCTACAAGTCACAGGCTACAAATTCGCCGCAACTGAATTTCTTTACACTCAATAGGGAGTCATGTTAAGATTTTTAAAGTTCACAATGTAGTGGATGGTGAAAATACGTTTTTGTTGTTCGCCACTTTCTTCCTTTAGAAGTCGGGATAAGTCAAATGAAATAAAAATGAAGTACTTTCCAAGGGGTACATGTCACAGCAAATAGCGTTTATTCACATCAATATTTAGCTTTTTCGGGCGGTGTAAAGTCTAACATTGGAGGTGTTAAACGTGTTTCTGTCTTGTTTTTTACTGCCAACTTCTCCGGTTATGAGTGTGGACATAATCTGAAGTCTAAAAATCTTCCAGGAATCAAACATGGTACGCTAGTTGTGCGCGTTTGTTTACACTTAACAGTGATGCAAAGTGGTTTGCATCTAATATTTATTTGTCTTCAGGTCATTGCGGAGACTAAATTTTTTCATAAATGTTGATCGTAATATTAGTGTAATATCAGAATTACAAATCCGACCAAACTATTTACACTCGGTGTTTGTGTAAAGTTTACACTGCAGATTAACTTTAGTTCTAGAGCCTTGCGGAAGCTTAATTCTTTCAAAATGTTCTACGTGACGACTGAATTGCGAATCTGACTGTTAGTTTTCTCTACAACCAGTAGTTGTGTGAAATTTTTACTATTCATTTATTCGTAATGTGTAGTTTACACTACAAATTTATTTTACTTTTCGAGCCTTGCAAAACTTAATTTTCCAGAATATGTTCCTACGGTCAGAACCACGAATCTGACTGTATGGTTTCTTTACACTAAGTAGTTATGTGTAGTTTTCGCTGAAAATTAAATTTAGTCTCAGAGCGTTGCAGAAGCTTAATTTTTTAAATGCTCCATGTGATTTGAGTATTAAGAATCTGAGCGTAATTGTTCTTTACACCCAAAATTGCGTGAAGTTGATGCTTAAAATCATCGACCTGCTTAAATACGGTAAGTTTGTCTTGTTTTAAAAAAATGATGCTAACGTTTAGAACAATATTCTTTTCCGAGTTTTGGACTGCTGTCATTATTGTGGCATTTTACTGTATATGTTTGCTGACTGATTCACTCAAATCATGCTGATTAAAAGTAGGGTACTAGCGAAGAAAAATGGTCCGAAGGAACAAAAAAGACGAATATATGTCCATGGGATTGTGGATTATTAAGGATGTTAAAGGAAGGGACTAGGAAAAAGCTACCTATGTATATGCCCTAAGTCGTGAAATCTGCTAAGAATCAGACTTTCTCTAGGCAGCGCAAAAAAGCCTCTGAAAAAAGTGTAACCATCTTCGAATAATTTTCAATGCTTTATATAAGATATAAAAAACATAATCTAAAATGTTTACTTTTGTAAATTGCTTGCAATTTCCAACGCTGACTTGCCTTCGTATCGTGATTGATAGAAAACTAACTTCAATTGTATTAGAAGGTGTTTTATTTTGTTATCATTAGAATTATAGTAAGCAAACCTGACGTCAATTGATTACACAATCGCTACGGGCATGCAAGCGTACCTACATGTAGCCTGTTTCACGTAAGCTTACGCGATTTCTGCAGCCTTAAAGTGACAATTTCTTTGATTGTCTTGAATGCATCGATGTTTGCAATTTCATTCAATCGGGTTGCAAAGTCTCTCTTAGTTTACTTCATCTAATTTCCCATAGCTACTGCATAGCTAGTTTGCTGCTTTTCCAATTATTTTTTGGTTTAATAGTTTATTTTAATCTGCTGGCCCCGGGATATATTTCGATTTTTTGCGTTGCTTAGAGAAAGCCTGATTTTTAGCAGATTTTGCGACTTTAGGCATGCAAACAGGTAACTTGTTCCAGGTCCCTCCTTTTACATCCCTAATATACACAATCCCGAGTAAATTCGTCTTTTTTGTTCCACCGGAGCATTTTTCTTTGCTATTATGTTATATTCATATTAGTCTTGTATCATCTTCTATCATTTTTAGTTTCGAACAAAGTGCAAAAGAACTACAAAGACGCGAAGCTGAGATCGGGAAAAGAAAAAATATTAGTATTCTTATATTATTTAACAACACGTCTCTCAATTTACCTCAAATAAAACAAAAAATATGTCATTGACTCACACTAAGAAAAGTCGGGTTTTCCATTCGATTTAATTCATTGCATCATGTCTGGCTATGACGCTTTGGAAAAATAATACGTGGTTAATGACCGCGTCGCGCCTTCCGTCTGAGACGATTTTATTTGCATACGCAAACTTAGCAAAGTCTGATAAACATAGATCGCAAGCTGTTATGGTTGTCTATTAATTTATTTTGTAGACAAGTTTTCAACCTTTCCACTAAATCGTAAATCTTTTATTGAGCGGGTTAAAATCTTTATAAAAGAACGTGTTAAAAGCAAAAAGATAAGAAGCGAGTGGTTAAATGATTAGGCACTCGGGTCTTTGAAGCTAATGGGCCACTATTTTTTGAAACTTGGGATAAAATTTAGGCGATTCAGTTACTTCGAAGAAGCGTTCTTGATGTAAGATGTCGCGTATCGCTTAAAATTGCGCGCGAAGCTTATTTTTTCATTTTTAGATCATTCGTGCATGCTTCGAAGGAAAAATACAAGATTGAAAACAGAAGCGAAATTACAATTGTAAGGCATTGAAATTACAAAAATGTGCCAAGATCCTGCGATATGGCATTGCTTTTCTGTTTTGTGATAATTTCGGAAAGTCTCTTACCGTGTATTACGTTGTCAAAAGAAGGTCAGGTCAGTCAAGGAATAAATGCACGCGTTTTTTATCGAACTGCAATATCTCTAGAAGCCTTTCAAATGTCAACAAATACAATTCAAATTCACTAATTGGATATAATGCTAATCACTTTTTGTAACTAAAATTAAAACTTTTCGGACTCCTATTGCTTCTTATTTACCTTTAACTTTTCTGAATTTTTCGATTCACACGCTAGAAACGATAATAAACGCACAATAAGGCCGGGTTGGGTGGGGCAGCAAGTCTGTGGATCGTTTAATTAGCTCTTCTGGGCTAAAATTACCTAAAAAAAATCATATTATGTTAAAAATGTAAAAACATCAATTTCTAACTCTTGAAGAATATTTTCAAAAATATTGTATATAATAATAAAAATATAATATAAAAAATAAAATATATTCATTTATGATTAGTTAACACTTCAAAGTAATGCATACATACATTCCATTAGAATTTAGACTCTCTTTTCGAATCTTACACATTGCGTAGACCAGACTTGCACGTGGGACTTTAGTGATATAGACCCCCCAGAGAGGAAAAATGAGAAATTTTCTTGAAAAAATGAGGCTAGGTGAAGGCAAAAAATGAATGAAAATTGAAAACTTTCTTCAACAGCGCTTTAAATGTATTAAAAACTGTGTAATAACATTGTTTTGACGTTATTTTAGCGCTTATACCAATTTTGTGTCATTTTGGTCCAAAAAAGCTCAATTCTTGACCTGCCCTCAGGCCGGCTGACTCCACAGATCGGCCATGCGGTGCGTGTATGGCCTGGACTAACACAAAGGACAACAAAACCGGAATCCCGTAAGAAAAGCTGAAATATCTAATATCTGGACATTGTGATATGTATTATGATTCGCGTTTTATCCTCAATCAAAACAAGAACCTTATGGGTCGCGAGGAACATTCACAGGCTGCAGATACAGAAATTAAGAAAAAGACAACGGTAACACAAAAAGCTCGTTTGCTCATCGTTCAAAATTAAAAACTATAATGTAAATTCCTCTTTTGAGCCAAATTTTTTTTAAATCCTCTATAATTAGTCGGAAACTAAACTGTTTCTATCAATGTCTATCATCAGCTAGCAACCACTGACAATTTTCGAAAATTGTGGACATGGGTTAGTTAAAAATAGAGAAAAGATATATCATCTTTGTTTATGGCTTAACATGAACGTGGGATGTATGGGGTCTAGATCATACGTGGGCAGCAAGAAAATTCTGGGGGGGGGTGCAAGATTTTTTCGAAGGTCAAAAAATGGCCTTAAAAATGGTGGTATGGCGATAAAAACACCTTTTTTCGACGTTTCTCATCAAGCACTATCCATTGGCATCAAAAAATTGCGAAAAATACGAGAAAAATTTTCAAAAATTGAATTCTGGCGGGGTATTTTGATTTCTGGCGGGGGATATTTCGGTTTCTGGGGGGGTGCATACCCCCCAAACCCCCCACGCCCAGGTGTGGTCTAGATGCCTAATATCCAAATGATCTTCGCAGAATTTAAAAATGCCCAAGGATTAAATTTTGAAAATTCTCTTGTTTTTCGCAATTTCTAACGTCAGTGGGTAGAGTTAGATAAGAAATGTCGAAAAATGGTGTGTTTGGTCCTACCATAACTTTTTCGGCTTTTTTTACCTTCAAATCTTATATTATTACTCTCCACCAGATTTGGTGTCGCAACTGCGTGTGTACGACGCTTTTCCATTTAAATATCACTTTTTTGCTACTTTGTGCGCATACATAAGCGGCGAAACAAGTAATTTTTGCCAAACAAAAATATTAAAAGTAAATTTGCATGTAGTCGATGCATTGATGGATAAAAAAGACGAGCAGAATTATAAATTAAAACCTCATCTTGTGTAACACCTCGTATTTAGGTCAGGGCGTGACGAGGGAGAAAAATTTTCATAATATAAGTATCAATACGGAGAGACAAAGTTTCTGAGTCAGCAAGTGGGCCACTCTTATTAGTTACTAATACGGTTAATATATGCCACTACGGTACGAATCCTATTACACTTACGACCTACTCTGCTTGACAAACAATTTTTTGACTCGGAAAGAAACTGTAACGTGGCCTGCCCTCTGGAGAAAAAAATTCAATTGCCCGGAAAAGTTCGACACACGAACGTTTGAAGTTTGCGTAGTCGGTTTTTCGGCACATTTGTAAGAAATTCGGTTGTTTTCTTAATAATGGGGCTAAACCGCAATTTTCCGCGGTACGGTATTTCATTATTTGTTTTGTTTATACCCGTATCGGATCCGAGTTCAATCAACAATGGCATAGTGGGTAATGAAAAACTTTAAATTATTCTTTAAAGTAAAAGTTCTTTTTTCAAATCATACTGAAAGAAATATTTATAGCCACGATCATACGTGGGCAGCAAGAAAATTCTGGGGGGGGTGCAAGATTTTTTTGATAGTCGAAAAATGGCCTTAAAAATGGTGGTATGGCGATAGAAACACCATTTTTCGACGTTTCTCATCAAGCACTATCCATTGGCATCAAAAAATTGCGAAAAAAAACGAAAAAAATTTTCAAAAATTGAATTCTGGGGGGATATTTTGATTTCTGGGGGTATTTTGGTTTCTGGGGGGTGCATACCCCCCAAACCCCCCACGCCCAGGTGTGGCCACGATTGGTGCACATTTGAATAATTTTTTTTTAAATTTTGTTCGATTTTTAAATTCAGTTCTGATCAAGCACACTCATTAACTTTAGCAAGTCAAATAATTTTAGGGAAAGTGGATAGCGTTCATTAATTATGTAATCTATGCAACATCAGCGTCGGCGTATGCAAGACCCCCGAGAGCCAATTAGCCACCACCCCCTAGAATTATACATTTTTGAAAAGTTCTTCCGTTTTTTCTTATTTTTTGCTGCCAATAGGACAGAGCATGATGAAAATTTAAAAAATGTTTTTCTGACCAATCGCCAATTTTTTACGAAAATAATCTTTCAATTTTTTCATTATTCTGCCTGCGTGCTTGTCTACATTTTGAAATATTAATTAATTAATGAATTTATTTATTAATTAATTAATTTATTTATTAATTTATTTCTTTATTTATTTATTTTTCTCGCTTATTTATTGATTTTTTATTTATATATATTTATTTATTTATTTATTTATTCATTTATTTATTTATTTATTTATTTATTTATTTATTTGTTTGTTTATTTATTTATTTATTTTCTCGTTTGTTTATTTATTTATTTTTTATTTATATATTTATTTATTTAATTTTTTCATTTGCTTATTTGTTTTCTGTCAGGAAATCCAGACGTAAAATGTACGGATAATGGGATAAGATTCCAAGTGACAACGAAACAAGCATTTTCTGGTCGGATTTATTCTCAGGGGCATTCTATGAACCAAGAATGCGTTGGAGGCTT
This sequence comes from Mermis nigrescens, assembly GCA_036768485.1. NCBI lineage: Eukaryota > Metazoa > Nematoda > Enoplea > Mermithida > Mermithidae > Mermis > Mermis nigrescens. The sequence continues at coordinate 37,235 of JAVLUZ010000325.1, forward strand.
TAATGGGGGCGCCGATAACAGCGTGGCTATTGAGCTGAAGCTCGGCAGTTGCGGCATGGAATCTAAAACATCAGTAGGCAATTATTCGTATAATATAACTGACAACGCCCATGCGTGAAGGGCCTGAGGGTCCGAAACAGATATGCATGTGTGGAACTTGGGGTCTAGCTAGACCCCAGAATAGAAAAATGGAAAATTTTCTAAGAAAAATGAGGCAAAATTAAAGCCAAAAATAATCGAAAATGGAATATTTTCTTCAATTGTGCTTAAAGCAGATTAGAAATAGATTTATACCAGTTTTTGAGGTCATTGTAATTAAAAAAATCAATTAAAAAAATCTCACTGATTTACCCCTCTAGATTAGTCGATTAGTCATACGGTGCTTCTATGGTGTGGATGCCAGGTTTCAACAAATCTCCAAAAATTTAATGGCCCTTATTGTTATTTTTTATTTTTTGACGCCAATGGAGGAAGCTCAATAGAAAGAGTCGGAGAAATTATGTTTCTTTACAGCTACCGCAACTTTGTCGGGTGCTTTTTTTGACCTTCAAAAATTTGTTGCACTCCAGAACCTTCAGAACATATATTTTGGTGAAATATGTTTTCTGAGAAAAATAAATTGGAAAATTAGTGAAATTTTAGCAGAAGGACATTCTTAGCTTGCATTACCGCTCGATTTCCTTTATTTCTGCACTTGGAACAATAAGCGCATAAAAGCACTCGACATTAATCATCGAAAATTTTCAAAATTTATGCTAAAAAGAAAGAAAAGTGTGCTAAAATTGCCGCCATTGATGCCTCCAGAAATGGTTTTAAGAGTTATAAAAATGTTTATTGTTATGAAAACCTATTCTTGATGCAAAAATATGGTTTCCAGGCCATTAACAAAGTAAATAAACGCGGTACAAAGGATATTAAAAGGCGCAAAGCGCCAGAAAAATTGAAAAAATTACGATCAACGATGGATTACATGGTATTCACTTATGCAGCGTGAAAATTCTGGGGAGGGGTTCAGCCAAAAAATTTTTAAAAGAAGGCCTTTTTGGCTAAAAATGTTGTTTTTCGACGCTTAGAACAATGCATTTTCTTTCTAGAACATAAAAACATGAAAAAACGCGAAAAATTCGAAAAAAACCGAGTAAATTAAACAAAATACAGCCAAAAAACGAGTAAATGGCGCGAAGTCCAGAAAACGTTATACTTTTGAGCCAAAAACCGGCTAAAAACTCTTTAAAAGAGCCCACTTCACGATTTGTCCGTAAAACCGGCGATTCATGGGTTCGCAGTTATTTGCGGGGGTCAGTGACCATTCTGGTGGGGTCAACCTCCCCTCAAAAAGACGCATGAGCATGATAGTATCCATTCGTCAAATCGCGACTAAGTTAGCCGATAGGGGGAAGGGGTCACCACTCCCGTTAGATCCGTCCCTGAATTAGTCCTAATGTTAATAGAAATATTGTAACGAATTACATATCGCAAAATCGACCAAAAGAACATTTTTCAGCTCGATCCTCCCGGCGTCTACTACGTCACGCATGTCGTCGTAAATTTTCACCCCGTTTTCATCACCAGCGCCGACAAATCTTTCCGGGCCAAATGTTTATACATCGAACCGAGTTTGGCAGTCCACCGCAACCTCGAAGTTAGCACAGTGGAACCGGAGGAGGTTTCGGCCGTGCGAACGGGCGCCACTTGCTCCTACACCATCCACGGCGCCACGTTTCAGACGGTCGAGGACCGAAAAGACGTTGGACCGCCGTTGCAATACGCCAAGATTGGGGACAAAATATTGCACAGATGGACGTGCACGGACCGTGAGGAAAAATATTTTTGAATATTTTGCGTAAATTCTGCAATTTTCGCAGCAGTCTCGTCGTGTAGACGTGGCGGGAGGTGGTGGATCCCCAGTCGTAAAGTTACTCGTCCCCCACCCCATCCCTCCCGAGGATTGAGATTTTTTTTAAACTCTAAACTTCAAGTTTTGAATTTTTAACACATTTTTTAAACTTATGTTTTTTTAGGACACGTTACCATGCGTAGGCAGCAAGAAAATTATAGGAGGTCGGGATAGATAAAATTGCTAAAAATGTTACTAAAAATAGAATTCTGGGTGTGGTTCAACTTCTGAGGGGAGGGGTAAAACCCCCCAAAACCCTCAACTACCATGTGTGCATGTAACAGGGGAATGGGGATTTCTACATCACGACGGTCGTCAGGAAAACGGCCCTTGATTTCGATCAGATTTGATTTGATTCGATTCGATTTGATTTAATCAAATTTGATCAATTCAACGATCAAAAAACAAAATCAAGATTAATCCGAATCAGATCTCCCAAAATCATAGAATTTTTACCCCATACCCAATTTTTTCTAAAACCTGCGTTCTTTTACCATTTTTAGAAGCTTTTCTGCTATTTTTGGCCAAAAATTTGAGATCATTCAGTGCCCCTAAATATATGGAGTCTCCTATCGAAATTTTGAGCCGTTTATATTTTTAAGCCGTTTAGTTTTTTCTACCATTTCTGACTGAAAAATTGAGGGTAAATTATTTCCTCCACTTGAAAATAATCTGCTACACTTTCGCTTGTACCTTCCTTTGCATCGATTTGGACCTAATTTTCTGCGTTTGGGAATTGAATTTTATCGCTGTCTTAGAAAGAGGTCGTAGACCAGACGAACTTGTGGGCGAGGGGTTAAGAGGCCTAGACCACCAACATAGAAAAATTGCAATGTTCCCAAAAACGAGACATAGTATAGGTCAAAAAGTAAAAATTTTTATTACAAAAGTGATTAAGACTAATATAAAAACTGTCAGTTAAGATGAGTTCTACGAAAAGTGATTTATAAAATGTATTTTTTGGATTTAGAAAAGATGGGTGCATCACAAACACTATTTCTCGAACTTTTTCGACAATATTTGTCCGTTCTACAAAATAACGAGAGAAGTTGAAAGAATTTTCAAGAAATTCGGGTAAATTGAACAAAGCTTAGTAGAAAAGAAACGTATATAGCGCGAAGCACTGGGAATTTGACACTTTCGACCTAAAAGAATGGTAAGAACACTTGAAACGGCTTATTTTCTGCCTCAGAAGCCCCAGATGCTGTTCATTTATGGTCGTAAATGTCCATTCCGCAAAATCAATCTGTAACAAAGTACTCTGAATTTTTTGTGGAAAACGTTTTGATTGAAAACGTATAAAAAGTTTCAATATTTCTTTCACGCTACAAAATATTTCAGATTTAAGTGCGAGGATTCATAAACTTAAAAAGGGATCATCAAAAAGAGCTTATTATTTTCTAACTGTTTTGCCAGAAAAACCGTAATAAGCTTTCATGGTTTAAGAGTTACAATCAAAGAGTAAAATATAATTTCGGGGATGTGCAAAAATTTATTAATTCATAGAATAGCGAAAATTGTTTTTGATATTTTCAGCATTATATGGAATGCTAATCCATAGCTGCGTAGTTTCGGATGGCGTAGCTCAGAATTATTCTGTGATTGACGAAAGAGGGTAAGTAACAATATTCTGATTTTGTTCAAAAATACTCATCCATTGAAAGTAAAAAATTGATGGAAGGGGAAAACATTATTTTTGACTTTTCCTTCAAGCTCTATGTATATGCATAGAAGAATTTGAAAAAATTTCAATATTTTATTTTGGACATTAGTCGACTCCTGGGAAATCCAGCCAGTCAGACCCAGTAGGCTCAACCATAGGTGAGTAGCACCGGAATTCTGGGGGTGCATTATTTTTTAAAGGTAAAAAGATGGTCTTAAAAATTGTGGTATGGCGAAAAAGCACCATTTTTCAACGTTTCTTATCGAGCACTATCCATTGGCATCAAAGAATTGCGAAAAAAAACAAAAAAATTCAGAAATTTAATTTCTGGGGGTATTTTGGTTTCTGGTGGGGGTATTTGGCTGTCTGGGGTGCATACCCCCGAACAACCATCCCCCCACAACGCCCACGTGTGGGCCCAACACACCCAAAATTAGCATAAATCGAAGAAATCGTATTATGTACGTTTCTGTTACATCTCTATTATGCTGCAGATCTCGTGACAGTTTAGTTTCAATCTAAAAGTATTTTTTGCTCAAAAGAATTGAAATGCGCAGAACAGCCGATTACTCACTTGAGAATAGAAAAGTAGGCGTATAAACGAGATTGTAGGAGACCGAGAGAGTTTTTGGACCCAAAAAACCTATCCATCCCCACCAGGACCCTAAGATTTCAATTTTTTGATAGAATTTCCAGTTTTTTCGCCATTTTGTTGATGCCAATGAATATAATTTGATGCGGGAGTTGAAGAATAGGGTATTTCTTAAAACCACATATTTTTTGTTTTTTTTTATCTCTGGAACTTTCTGTATGTCCTAGCTCGCAAGAGTTATGGTTCTGCCGCATGTGATGGAGAATATTAAACCTAGGCAATTCAATTTTTAGCGAGCGTTTCGCAGTCTGTCTTTTGTTTTATTTATTTTCTGATTAAAATTTACACTAAATTTGATAGCATTAGTAATAAAAAAATGTTTCGATATAACAAGAACATAAATCAGAAATTAATTGTATTTTCTCGATTATTCACATTTTTCATATCTAAGCTGGGCGAGAATTTTGAAGATGGATAATTTAGTTTTTTATACAATTAATAATTAATTAATTAATAATAATAGTTGATCAATTGATTAATTAATTAATTAATTTATTTATTTATTTATTTGTCTATTTATTTATTTATTTATTTATTTATTTATTTATTTATTTATTTATTTATTTATTTATTTATTTATTTATTTATTCATGTGTTTATTTATTTATTTATTTATTTATTCATGTGTTTATTTGTTTATTTATTTATTTATTTATTTATTTATTTATTTATTTATTTAATTTATTTATTTATTTATTTATTTATTGATTTATTTATTTATTTATTTATTTATTCATTTATTTATTCAGCTATCTAATGCTCATTTAAGATGCGTAATTGACACTGACTTGGTTTCAAACGTTCGTTATACGAGAAATTTGACTCAAGCGTACGCGGAGAGTCAGGTTTTTAAATTCGCTGATAAACCGATGGTATTTTTTAATTGTCTGATTCAACAATGCTGGCTGAAATCGCCGACTTGTGCCGAGATAACGGTTAATTAATTTATAATCGGATTGAAGCTGAATTGATCTTAAACTAAATAAATTAAGCACTGCAGTTTAAAATTAAAAATTATTCGATAAAATTAATTTAATTAAATTAAGATCTAATCAAGATAAAAAATATTCAACCGCTCAGTCTAAAGTTAATTTCGGCTTTTTCGACGACGTTTTTTCTCAATAAAATTAAAAAACATAAAAATATGGTTTAAAGTTTATATAACCCATAAAATTGAATGATACCTTGAAGCGCTAGAACTTTTATACTTTTAACTTTCGAACGCTAAAAACGCTAAAAATCGATTAGGGTCAACAGCTTTTTGCCACTTTTTTATTTCTTTACTACTCTTTATTCTTACCTCTTTCTGCTATTTTTCTTTTTTTTATATACTTGTACACATAAAGAGCCTTCCGGTCAGAGGCGGATCTATGATTTTCCTTAAAAGGGCTATATCCCAACTTTTTTTAAAAACACTTAAAAATAGGTCAAAAAATTTGCCCTTAACGCGCGAAATTGCGTGTTTTCGTTTTTTGCATTGTAAACTTTTGCATATAATAACTTTTGACGCAATATTTTGCTTAAAATTTTAAAATTTTAGACAATCTTGTGCGAAAAAAATCATCAAATTTCTTTGACTTTAATGAAAATCTAGCGCGAAGCGCCGTAAAATTTGTGAAATTAAGGCGGATAGACGTCTAGAAGCATGATTTACTGCTTGATTTCCTGTATTTACAGCATTAGATGCGAAGCATCGAAAGTTTTAATTGAAAATAGAAGAAAACTATGCAAAAATAGCTGTTTCTGCTGTTAAAATTGTTTTGAAACCCACATGAACAGAAAATGGCTTCCAAGTCGCCAAGAAAGTAAATAAATGTCATTAGTAGGTATAATCCGGCGCGCAGCGCTGGAAAAACTTGAGAAATTATGGTCACTAACGGCCAAAAATCATGGCAAATTGCAAATTCATTCTTTATCTCGTCAAATATTTTTAGCTAATGGGGGGCCGCTCTCCGCCCCCTTAAATCCGCCCTACTTCCGGGAAAAGCTCGTGTATTTCATTTTTTCGAAAATTATATTCGTTTTTCGGCACTTTTTGTGCCCATTAAGAGTTCTCGGACAACAATTCTAAAAACCATATTTTAACTATATTTTCGGCATTTCCATGATGTGATGACCACACGTAGGCGTGTGGGAATTCGGGTGTATGCATCCCCCAGAAGGCCGAATACCCCTCCCCAGAAACCAAAATACCCCCCAGAATTCAATTTTTGAAATTTTTTGTTTTTATTCGCAATTTTTTGATGCCAATGGATAGTGCTCGATGAGAAACGTTGAAAAACGGTGTTTTTTCGCCATACCACCATTTTTAGGACAATTTTTCGATCTTTGAATAATTTTGCACCTCCCCCCGCCACCAGAATCTAACCGCTTATATAGTTCTAATTCTACCTAAATACACGGCGTAAAACTCATACCAATACACTTTTCTGGTGTTTTAATTCGAGAACCCGTGTCAAATTTATATTTCATAGAGAAAAAAGTTGAAAAATCTCGCATTTTAAGCCACCCGACTGTTCAATACCGGATTACGACATCGTGGACAATAAAAACTCGATAAGCGAGCAAAACAATGATAGACAAATGCATCATCTTGTGGCAACTAGCGAAACGACCGGGTCATCAAATTTTGAAAAGTTTTACTCGAATTTATTGCCGAAAAATGGCCAAAATCAGGCGACGGCAAAAATGACGACTCCCGGTCACGGTAGCGGCGAGATGAAAGGTTTGGGCCAAACGGCTCGTTTCGGGAATGTCGCAAAATCATCCCCAGAAAATGTGGGAAATTTCGGAAATTCGCCAAAAAGCTACGAACGTCGACAAGACGATCCGTCGAACGGAAAATTTTCGGCCGAAAATTCGACGACGCGATTCCGCCCACCGTCGCGACGCGTCGATCGAACGGAAAGGACGAAGAAAAATTTGCGATCGCCGAGGCAAGAGGTCAAAGGTCAACTGATCGTTTTCGACAAAACGGAGACGCTGGCGTCGCCCCTCGTGTTGCATCAACTGACTGCCAATGAATCCGATAGAATGCACAAAGGTCAGATGGAAATCCTCATACTTTTGAATGGATTTAATGGGGCGGAAAGACGGAAAACAATTAGCGAAATGAAATATTTTCGATTATTATACCAGCAACAGAAAAATATTTAAAAAGATAAAAAATTAATCAGAATAAAAATTGTTGACGCGTTAATCTGCTATTTTTTTTCTTATGAATTGTTTGTCTAAAGGCGGAAAAAGTACTAAAATGCGCCAATAAGGGTCATTCATTTGTTTGTTTACCATGAGTGTGAGTAAATAACCACTTGAGGTTTTTTGGAGGAACTCCATTAGCATTATACCATCTGTTTTAGCTTCTCATAGACCGGTTAAATTGTGAACTTTATTTTCGAAGAGATCTAAGGAATGATAGTGTCAACAGCAAAAATAGCTTAAAATCTTACCAAAAGTTGAAAAAAGCGGGAAAATTCAAGGTAAGGGCAAAAACACTATTTTTCGACCTTTGGTATTAGAAAATCGTAGGGGAAAACGAAAAAGTTTTAAAAATAAATTTTCTAGGTTTTTCCCGGATTCTAGTGGGTGATTTTTAGTACTTCATCAAGCTCCCACTCCTATATGAGGTCAACAGATGCTCAACAGGAACGTTTCTTCGGGGGGTATGGTGGGACTAGTCTTCCCTCAAAATTATGCAAATACGAATATTTTGTGCAAAGGGTCCCCCAGAGGAAAAAGTTGAAAATTCTTGAAGCACGTTTGAAAGACTGCAGAATAGATTCTAGCACATTTTTGTACTAAAAAGCGCTGAGTTTTAGGGCGCTTCACGCCAAATTTATTGTTTCTGCATTTTATCGCCCAAGTTTGAGTAATACATGATGAATTTAGCAAAATTTCCTGATGCGTTGCGCACATTATGTATTTTTCGTACCTATTGCTTCTCTTTGTAATGTACCAGAATTGAGTACAAACAAGTTAAATAGTATTTCAGCGGTGTCAAACGTTTGGGAATCATTTGCATGACCTGTTTATGCAATTTTTTCTGAACATCAATGAAATCAAGCCAAACTTGTTAAAAAATTTTTCTTCTCCAGTTTGTAGAGCTCGAGCTCGATAAGAAGCGTTCAAAAGCACTGTCATTTTTGCCTGTCTTCAAGTTATTAATGAGATAACTTACTTTAAAATTTTATTCCCCCCAAATTCAGGAGGCCAGCTATGTACGTGCCTGATGCTCAGCATGGTCAAAATGGGGATAAGCATGGTCTAGATAGTCAGCCAGATGCAAATGTAGTTTATCTAAAATGACCTTCAGACATTAGTGTATTTCTGGTTAATTTTGAACAATTTTTTCGGAAACTAAAAGTTTGTCCGTTTTTTACCTTATTGTGCTTTATTTTTCTTAGAAAAGGCTTTCTTTGTCTCCTAATGATTTCTCAGATTTAGTAGTCATCTCGTACTAGACAATTAATTTGTCAGGCGTAGAACTTTTATTAATGTAGAAAATATGCTGCAATTCGATTAAATCGAGTCTGCCGATTTCGGTAGATTTATTGTTTTTGCTGTCGTTTCTCGTAAGATGTGAATTTGCAAGAATTATGTAGTTTCATATCCTTATTGCTTATCGGAAACGAGGAACATTGAGTCAATAAAAAATATTCTCAATCTTCGACCTGAATCAGCATCTGAAAAAATTTGTCAGCTGCATAAGATAACTACAGGGCTGAATATCTTTTTCAATTGTTGAACTTTTATCGAAATGGGGAATTTATATATGCATAAATGTAACGGCTCGAAATTTGGGGGGGGGGTTTTCCCGGCCATTTGTAGGGGGGTGAATGACCTCCATTTTTTGACAAAAACGGGCAAAAAATTCGATTCTTCCCAAAAAGGCGGTGTCTAAAATTTTCTGACTCGGGGGAGGGGTAGGCTTGGGGGTAGGGGAGGACGTCCGACCTTGGATGGGGATCTCCCTTTCCCCTGTTACATGTATTTATATATGCATAAAGACCCTGCACCTAAACGTGCTCTTAATAAGTTTGTTCGACCCTTAGCATGGTTGCTGGCTGACTCCCACACTCCAAGCCGATCATCTTGAATTTCCGATTTTCCGGAAAATCTCAAAAAAGCTAAGAGTTTAAATTTTTCGGCTCTCCGCGGTATTTACTTATTCTCTGACTTCATATATCCTAATCAATTTACCGGAATTTCCTCAATTTTTCAAAAATGACTTATATTCCTGAAAGTAGGAGCATCTTCAGGAATGTCAAAAATGGCGTCACTGTTTTCGTCACACATCACTGTTTTTGTACGAGACAAGGATTTTGAGGCGTAGAAAGATTTTTGGGGCCGTCTTTGTACAATGTGCAAGGAATTTTTGGGACAAAGTAATAGAAGTTTTGACGTTTTCAAGTATTTTCTCAGTGAAATTTCCAAAAGAAGGTCACAGTGAGGACATTATTCATTCCACCTGCCAAGCATATTTATACAGACTCAAACATTTTTTGCATCTATCTCTACTGTTTAATATAGATTATCCGCCAGAAATAAGAACTGTTTAACAATTTTGCACTGTTTTTTGCCGTTGGAAGATGAATTTGACTCGTTTATCATTATGTTGCATTCAATTCACGAGAGCCGATCTGCATATTGCAATTGCTGCATCATTTCTGATTGTGTAATACAAGTCATTTTAGCTTTCTAAGTCGAATTCTATGCGTAAATTAAATCAAAAACTGATAAAAATTTCGGCGATATTATCAACTGAATTTAGGACGAAGTTGCACTTTTGGACCGGCGATCATAGACTGATAGTATGCAAAAATGTGTGTCGTACAAAGACTTTTCTGGAGATCTCTCTGCATGTACAAAGAGTCAGTGTTTGGCATTTATAAATCGTTTCCAGCCCAAAAACGGCAAATTATAAAAAAAATTTTGGGGCTGACTTTCCAGAATTCTAATGCTCCACTTATACGGCAGCAGTGTAAATTCTTCACAGTACTATCTTTATGTAATATTAAAATATTACATTTGTATTTGGTTTTTACTTATTTTTATCTATAGATATTTTAAGTTAAAACCTTTTATATGCTAATGCTTTAGACGAAGATGAAAGCGTGTTACGTTGGCCGACCCTGGAGTCGAAAGTCGACAAGGCCTGCAGATGTATTTCAACGGAACATTTGATAATTACTCTGATTTTGAACACTTTATTCAGCCTTTGTTGCTTCTTTCTTTGCGGGAATTGGTGCAAACGTTATTGCTACCTCAGGAAGTGGTCCGCCGACTCACGAAGCGAAATTTATGGCAGCACACTTAGCAGCGTTAATTCCATCAATATCCAAGAAAAGAGATAAAACCTAAAAGCATCGCTTATGCCTATTATTAATTGATGATGAAATGTATTGAAGTTTTACTACTGGTGGATGAGTGTAGTTACATTAGAAAGGAAATCGCGAAAAAATTTACCCATGGGGTCACTTGACTATGCAGTCCGACTCCACACACCCAGAATGTGTTCCTGTATGTATTATCCTTTTCTTTAAAAATCAAATTTTTGTGTACAAAGCTTTTACACGATGAAAATTTTTTTTCAACGTCCAGATTTGTACATGGGTGCCATGAGAATGCAAAACTAAGTAGCACGTACGAAATCGAAATAATTGCAAATTTCGTTATTTGATCTCGCACAAGGAACACGAAATAGTTGTGCTCATAAAGATTATTATTATGATGACGTACATACGTAACTATTCGACCGAGTGATGCCCTTTTTAGCAATTAGTAGTCAAAAAAGGCATGCGAAACTGTCTGCTAGTTGCCAAGTAATCACCATAGGTAGGCAGCACCGAAATTCTGGGATTTTTCAAAGGTCAAAATATGGTTTTAAAATGTTAGTATAGCGAAAAAACGTCATTTTTCAACGTTTCTCATCAAGCACATTATCCATTGGCATCAAAAAATCGCGAAAAACTTGCAAAAATTGAATTCTGGGGACATCGGTTTTTCTCTGGGGGAGTATTTGACCTTTGAGGGTTGGAGATGCACACCCCCTAAACCTCCCCCTATGTGTGGTAATCACAAACCATAAAGATGCGTTTTTTCAAGTTTTGTAAATTGCCTTCTATGTACCAAAAAATAGTTGAAAGTATTTTTTCATACATACATAAAAGTGAGCTGCGGCTGCTGTATAATCAGTATCAAAAATTTTGCAAGCTTCTTAAATTAGAACAGTATTGTCCATTCGCTGGAAAACCATCGCTATTCGCCAGAATAAAATAGCACATTTAAGAATAATTTAATATTCGTATTTCCAAACAAATCCAAATATCACAGCAAGCGTTGCAAATGTTAGCATGAAAAGTTCAACGGCTTGAGCAGTAAATGTAAATTTAAAAGAGCACGTGTAGATAAATAGTTCAAAAATTGCGCGTCATGTACGAGTAGCGAAGTCAAAAAAGTTCGAGACAATCGATTTAACGGAAAAGAATATGAAACGAAGGTTATCCACATTCAACGTAGTCAAGCTGTTGACCAAAATGAGAGGCGCGCTGGCAATGGGAACTCCGCGGCCCTGGCACAGCAACCAAGTCCCGTTGGATAGCGAACTGACTCGAGTTGCAAACATGGGAGTGCGGGCGTACTGACCGGGTTTAAAAATTTCGACATCGCCAGAGGCTGCGCCAAAATAAATTGAAAGAAATAATAAAAAATAAGCACGCCAAAAATTTTAAAACATTAACATAGATTCCATTCCATATGGACATCTGTACGCAGGCTGAAATTGCGAGGTTCAAAAACGTTCAAAAGCCAAGAAATTTACGACTAAAAATTGGTACTAGCATTCAAGAACGACGCTTTACATCGTTTCTCGGCAAATTCTATCTACGAGTATCAGGAATTTAGGAAAAGAGCGTCAGTAATTTGCAAAACGCTAATTTTATCAAACGTTCAATTTCGGATATATTGTAACCGATTGGTGAAACCCGGTAGACCCTCAAAAGCGAATTTTTGACACTTCTGCGATTTTTCACCATCAGGGCTCGGTTCCACCAAATTGACAAGTGACATGTGAACTAGTGACTAGTGACAAGTCTTGTCGTGACAGACAAGTCATAAAAACTACGGTTCCACCACCTACTTGTCAAAACTAGTAATTTTTGACAAGTTCTTGTCAAAATTAAAGACTTGTTCACGAAAAAACCTGCGTGAAGCGCTCACGATGTATAAGATAAATGTAATGCGTTAGTGTTCCATAACATATCTGATTAACTTTCTTCATCTCCCAGGACGAAATAAGACAACTTCTCTCGAGTATGTCATGTTTAAGTACGTTTATAAGCAGTACCTCAGACCATAAAACTTTTGTTTTACATATTTCATTATGGAGTTCAAGAAATTTTACCTCTAATTACGAATAACAAAAATAAATTTAAAATTCTGATCATTAATTTACATGAAATAAAACTCGCGAGTCAATATAGAAAAGTGGAAAGAATTTCTTTAAGAAGCGCTGACTATGGGATTTGTACACTTTTCCTCGCATAAGACGATTTCCGCATCATCAATTCTGAATTTATTTGTATCCAAAATGCATTTTTTTGTACAAAAACTGCAAAATAACGCTAGTCAAGGCAAAAGACTAGCCTAATATCGACTTTTCAAAATTTTACTAGTTTTGACAAATATATTTTTTATTTGACAATCGGTGGAACGGTTTACCAGTATACTAGTAAATTTTACTTGTCAAAACGTCTCTTTTACTAGTTTTGACAAGTGACCAGTCCTTGTCCGACAAGTTTTTGATGGAACCCGATTAGTTGTCAAAGTTGTACTTGTCAAACTTGTCAGACTTGTCAAGGTTGGATGGAACCGGGCCCATCCCTTAAGAATTAGGTTGCTGCCCATGTAAGCTCCGAACCCTCAAAATCCATATAAAGGCAATCACATATGCGATGCCACAAATAACGATTATTAAAACTCTAGAATTGCAGTATCGAGTACACAAGAATAGGTTGTAGCGAAGTGTCTAAGTGTATAATTAGATTCGAGAATCGTCGATTTCAATTTCAGATGGAAAGTTAGATGATTGGGAATTCGTTGCAGGTATTCGATTTGATATCGAGTTGCAATGAAAAAATGGCTTCAAATTCATGTCAACCGTATGTAGGTACCTACCAGTATTTCTAACAGGTCTCTATTGTCAGAAATTTTATGTTTCCTACCTTTTATGATCATCACTTGTATGTACAATGTCTGGCTAATATTGAGAACGTAGTGACCTTCTAGAAATTAACTTTGCCTGGCTGATTTAATCTAATTAAGGGTCAAGGAAATCAAATCTGAAAGAATTAGGTGGCGGTCGGCATTACTGACCGAGTTACAGGCATACGTGGGCAGCAAGAAAATTCTGAGGGGGGTGCAAGATTTTTTGAAGGTCAAAAAATGGCCTTAAAAATGGTGGTATGGCGATAAAAACACCATTTTTCGACGTTTCTCATCAAGCACTGGGGGGTATTTTGATTTCTGGGGGGGTATTTGGTTTCTGGGGGTGCATACCCCCAAACCCCCCACGCCCAGGTGTGGTTACAGGCAAATTGAAAACTAAAAAAGGAATTTTTTCAAAACATGCAGACAAAAACCGCATTTCGATCGATAAAACCACCTTTTTTGGATTAAGCAATGTCGAAAACCCAGGAAAATAGAATTTTTGACAGAAAAACACGAAGGTCACCCACCATGTTCTCAAAAAATTCCCAATGTCTGGCCCATATACGCATTTATTTGTATTAGGGAGTTTCTTTTGTCTGTAATGTACCTACTTCCGATCTATCGATGGACTCGAACCACAGATATTTTTGCAGCAGCAAACCGCTTATTTGAACGCACTGTCCTATTTTATGATCGTGCAACAAGTACAAAAAATGCAAATTAAGTGCACAACGAAAACTAAAGTATGAAAAGTGACATCAGAATTGTTTGAGATTGTCACTAAATCACTTAAAATTTCAGACGCCGAAAGTGTCTCTGTTAAAAAATAACTTATTAAAAACGTTTTCAGGATAGCCAAATCTTAGGAAAATCAGCGTTTTTAATTCCACCACGAGTGAGATTATGTTTTAGCAATTCGTGTTTTTCTAGCAACAATCTGTGTCAGAGCACAACATAAATTTATTCATCCAAAAGGCCGTTCAAATTAATCATTGTTTAACCATGATTTCAAATTTAATTATTATAAGTCACTTCAAGAACCAATCAGCAGTCTACCTTTGAACTGCTTTATTCGGCCGGACAATACTGAACAAGACTGATTCATCCAGTGAAATCCACCGTGGCCCATAGTAGGCAGCGGAGCGCCAACTAAAGCGAGGTATTCTTTGAACGATAGGTACAGCAAGTGGATTTGCAGCTGAAAAGCAAGTATTAGAGAATTGAAACGCCGAAAATCATCTAGAATTACTACATTAATGAAAAATAATCAGAAGATCCAACTTTTCTAGAAACAACCTAAATCTAATCTACATGAAGAAAAGTAATAAACAATGTCGGATAGAATTTTCCCCGTGCTCCTTCTAAATGAAGGCATATGGAAAGCACGGCACATGACAGCATAGCGATTGCTTACATTTATTTGCAGCGCTAAACTTTTTAACACATGCAAAAATTAATAGAATAGTGCATTGCACGTAAAGTCAAGTGGGACGTTTCAGCTTTGATAGAAAGCTTACGTGCATGCTGCCGAACTGAATCAAAAACTTGTTGCTAGAATTGCCAGCCAACAGTAGATTCGGATAAAGGGTTTCTAGTTCAGCCTTCAACTTTCCGGTATCTCTTTTGTACACAAAAGTGCTCGGAGTCTGGCCATATTTAGCGGCGAGTTTCTTTACTTCGACGCTTGACAGCATGAATTTAGCTCTATTTATTTGACGATGAAGGATGGGCAAGAGACCGACGGCCAGTGAAAAAAGCGCAAGTGTCCTGAACATTATTTTTTTGAAATGCGAGTGAACAGCACACACGACCTAACCCTCGAGCCTGATAAGCAAATAATGATGGAAGATGTGTGTAAACTAATAGTGCAGTGTCTTTAAAACGATGAACTTAAACAAATGTTCACTAATATGTTTACAAAAGGGAACAAATCGGAGATACTGTAGGTACTGTACATATGTACATTGTAATACATACATATGTATGTGCCTAC
>JAVLUZ010000326.1:0-136308 GCA_036768485.1 Mermis nigrescens
TTAAATTGCAATTGACGTATTCCGACAAGAATAAAATTACGTTATTCAGAATGCCGATTCAGCTATACATAATTCATGTTATTCAGAATGCCGATCGAGCTATACGTAAAAAAGCCCTCGAAGGATAAGAAAAAATTTATTCCATTATCGCGAGTGTTGCCTAATTTGCCGTTACTGCCGAAGAAGAAAAAGCGGCAAATTAGTGTGATTTTCTTCAATATGCATGTCAACAAAAATACGCCTGATTGGTCTTGCCAAGCTTGGAGTATGCCGCTTGAACAATCGATGGAATGTTATATGGTGTTCAATCCATTAAATTACGATTGACATATTCTGACAAGAATAAAATTACGTTATTCAGAATGACGATTCAGCTATATGTAATTCATGTTATTAGGAATGCTGATTGAGCTATACGTAAAAAAGTTGTCAAAGGATAAGAAAATATTTATTCCCTTATCGCGAGTGACGCCTAATTTGCCGTTACTGCCAAAGAAGAAAAAGGGACAAATTAGTGATTTTCTTCAATATGCATGTCAACAAAAATACGCCTGATTGGTCTCGCCAAGCTTGGAGTATGCCGCTTGAACAAGCAATGGAACGTTATT
This sequence comes from Mermis nigrescens, assembly GCA_036768485.1. Classification (NCBI taxonomy): domain Eukaryota; kingdom Metazoa; phylum Nematoda; class Enoplea; order Mermithida; family Mermithidae; genus Mermis; species Mermis nigrescens. The sequence goes on from JAVLUZ010000326.1 coordinate 609, forward strand.
TGGCGTTTGATCCATTAAATTATAATTGACATATTCCGACAAGAATAAAATTACGTTATTCAGAATACCGACTTAGCTTGAAGGATAAGAAAAAATTTATTCTCTTATTGCAAGTGCCGCCTAATTTGCCGTTACTGATAAAGAAGAAAAAGCAACAAATTAGTGATTTTCTTCAATATGCATGTTGACGAAAAAGCGCCTAATTGTTTTGGCCATGCTTGGAGTATGCCACTCATCCAAGCAATGGAACGTTATTTGGCATTTGATCCCTTAAATTGCAATTGACGTATTCCGACAAGAATAAAATTACGTTATTCAGAATGCCGATTCAGCTATACATAATTCATGTTATTCAGAATGCCGATCGAGCTATACGTAAAAAAGCCCTCAAAGGATAAGAAAAAATTTATTCCATTATCGCGAGTGTTGCCTAATTTGCCGTTACTGCCGAAGAAGAAAAAGCGGCAAATTAGTGTGATTTTCTTCAATATGCATGTCAACAAAAATACGCCTGATTGGTCTTGCCAAGCTTGGAGTATGCCGCTTGAACAATCGATGGAACGTTATATGGTGTTCAATCCATTAAATTACGATTGACATATTCTGACAAGAATAAAATTACGTTATTCAGAATGACGATTCAGCTATATGTAATTCATGTTATTAGGAATGCTGATTGAGCTATACGTAAAAAAGTTGTCAAAGGATAAGAAAAATTTATTCCCTTATCGCGAGTGACGCCTAATTTGCCGTTACTGCCAAAGAAGAAAAAGGGACAAATTAGTGATTTTCTTCAATATGCATGTCAACAAAAATACGCCTGATTGGTCTCGCCAAGCTTGGAGTATGCCGCTTGAACAAGCAATGGAACGTTATTTGGCGTTTGATCCATTAAATTATAATTGACATATTCCGACAAGAATAAAATTACGTTATTCAGAATGCTGACTTAGCTTGAAGGATAAGAAAAAATTTATTCTCTTATTGCAAGTGCCGCCTAATTTGCCGTTACTGATAAAGAAGAAAAAGCAACAAATTAGTGATTTTCTTCAATATGCATGTTGACGAAAAAGCGCCTAATTGTTTTGGCCATGCTTGGAGTATGCCACTCATCCAAGCAATGGAACGTTATTTGGCATTTGATCCCTTAAATTGCAATTGACGTATTCCGACAAGAATAAAATTACGTTATTCAGAATGCCGATTCAGCTATACATAATTCATGTTATTCAGAATGCCGATCGAGCTATACGTAAAAAAGCCCTCGAAGGATAAGAAAAAATTTATTCCATTATCGCAAGTGTTGCCTAATTTGCCGTTACTGCCGAAGAAGAAAAAGCGGCAAATTAGTGTGATTTTCTTCAATATGCATGTCAACAAAAATACGCCTGATTGGTCTTGCCAAGCTTGGAGTATGCCGCTTGAACAATCGATGGAACGTTATATGGTGTTCAATCCATTAAATTACGATTGACATATTCTGACAAGAATAAAATTACGTTATTCAGAATGACGATTCAGCTATATGTAATTCATGTTATTAGGAATGCTGATTGAGCTATACGTAAAAAAGTTGTCAAAGGATAAGAAAAATTTATTCCCTTATCGCGAGTGACGCCTAATTTGCCGTTACTGCCAAAGAAGAAAAAGGGACAAATTAGTGATTTTCTTCAATATGCATGTCAACAAAAATACTCCTGATTGGTCTCGCCAAGCTTGGAGTATGCCGCTTGAACAAGCAATGGAACGTTATTTGGCGTTTGATCCATTAAATTATAATTGACATATTCCGACAAGAATAAAATTACGTTATTCAGAATGCTGACTTAGCTTGAAGGATAAGAAAAAATTTATTCTCTTATTGCAAGTGCCGCCTAATTTGCCGTTACTGATAAAGAAGAAAAAGCAACAAATTAGTGATTTTCTTCAATATGCATGTTGACGAAAAAGCGCCTAATTGTTTTGGCCATGCTTGGAGTATGCCACTCATCCAAGCAATGGAACGTTATTTGGCATTTGATCCCTTAAATTGCAATTGACGTATTCCGACAAGAATAAAATTACGTTATTCAGAATGCCGATTCAGCTATACATAATTCATGTTATTCAGAATGCCGATCGAGCTATACGTAAAAAAGCCCTCGAAGGATAAGAAAAAATTTATTCCATTATCGCAAGTGTTGCCTAATTTGCCGTTACTGCCGAAGAAGAAAAAGCGGCAAATTAGTGTGATTTTCTTCAATATGCATGTCAACAAAAATACGCCTGATTGGTCTTGCCAAGCTTGGAGTATGCCGCTTGAACAATCGATGGAACGTTATATGGTGTTCAATCCATTAAATTACGATTGACATATTCTGACAAGAATAAAATTACGTTATTCAGAATGACGATTCAGCTATATGTAATTCATGTTATTAGGAATGCTGATTGAGCTATACGTAAAAAAGTTGTCAAAGGATAAGAAAATATTTATTCCCTTATCGCGAGTGACGCCTAATTTGCCGTTACTGCCAAAGAAGAAAAAGGGACAAATTAGTGATTTTCTTCAATATGCATGTCAACAAAAATACGCCTGATTGGTCTCGCCAAGCTTGGAGTATGCCGCTTGAACAAGCAATGGAACGTTATTTGGCGTTTGATCCATTAAATTATAATTGACATATTCCGACAAGAATAAAATTACGTTATTCAGAATGCTGACTTAGCTTGAAGGATAAGAAAAAATTTATTCTCTTATTGCAAGTGCCGCCTAATTTGCCGTTACTGATAAAGAAGAAAAAGCAACAAATTAGTGATTTTCTTCAATATGCATGTTGACGAAAAAGCGCCTAATTGTTTTGGCCATGCTTGGAGTATGCCACTCATCCAAGCAATGGAACGTTATTTGGCATTTGATCCCTTAAATTGCAATTGACGTATTCCGACAAGAATAAAATTACGTTATTCAGAATGCCGATTCAGCTATACATAATTCATGTTATTCAGAATGCCGATCGAGCTATACGTAAAAAAGCCCTCAAAGGATAAGAAAAAATTTATTCCATTATCGCAAGTGTTGCCTAATTTGCCGTTACTGCCGAAGAAGAAAAAGCGGCAAATTAGTGTGATTTTCTTCAATATGCATGTCAACAAAAATACGCCTGATTGGTCTCGCCAAGCTTGGAGTATGCCGCTTGAACAAGCAATGGAACGTTATTTGGCGTTTGATCCATTAAATTATAATTGACATATTCCGACAAGAATAAAATTACGTTATTCAGAATGCTGACTTAGCTTGAAGGATAAGAAAAAATTTATTCTCTTATTGCAAGTGCCGCCTAATTTGCCGTTACTGATAAAGAAGAAAAAGCAACAAATTAGTGATTTTCTTCAATATGCATGTTGACGAAAAAGCGCCTAATTGTTTTGGCCATGCTTGGAGTATGCCACTCATCCAAGCAATGGAACGTTATTTGGCATTTGATCCCTTAAATTGCAATTGACGTATTCCGACAAGAATAAAATTACGTTATTCAGAATGCCGATTCAGCTATACATAATTCATGTTATTCAGAATGCCGATCGAGCTATACGTAAAAAAGCCCTCGAAGGATAAGAAAAAATTTATTCCATTATCGCAAGTGTTGCCTAATTTGCCGTTACTGCCGAAGAAGAAAAAGCGGCAAATTAGTGTGATTTTCTTCAATATGCATGTCAACAAAAATACGCCTGATTGGTCTTGCCAAGCTTGGAGTATGCCGCTTGAACAATCGATGGAACGTTATATGGTGTTCAATCCATTAAATTACAATTGACATATTCTGACAAGAATAAAATTACGTTATTCAGAATGACGATTCAGCTATATGTAATTCATGTTATTAGGAATGCTGATTGAGCTATACGTAAAAAAGTTGTCAAAGGATAAGAAAAAATTTATTCCCTTATCGCGAGTGACGCCTAATTTGCCGTTACTGCCAAAGAAGAAAAAGGGACAAATTAGTGATTTTCTTCAATATGCATGTCAACAAAAATACGCCTGATTGGTCTCGCCAAGCTTGGAGTATGCCGCTTGAACAAGCAATGGAACGTTATTTGGCGTTTGATCCGTTAAATTATAATTGACATATTCCGACAAGAATAAAATTACGTTATTCAGAATGCCGACTTAGCTTGAAGGATAAGAAAAAATTTATTCTCTTATTGCAAGTGCCGCCTAATTTGCCGTTACTGATAAAGAAGAAAAAGCAACAAATTAGTGATTTTCTTCAATATGCATGTTGACGAAAAAGCGCCTAATTGTTTTGGCCATGCTTGGAGTATGCCACTCATCCAAGCAATGGAACGTTATTTGGCATTTGATCCCTTAAATTGCAATTGACGTATTCCGACAAGAATAAAATTACGTTATTCAGAATGCCGATTCAGCTATACATAATTCATGTTATTCAGAATGCCGATCGAGCTATACGTAAAAAAGCCCTCGAAGGATAAGAAAAAATTTATTCCATTATCGCAAGTGTTGCCTAATTTGCCGTTACTGCCGAAGAAGAAAAAGCGGCAAATTAGTGTGATTTTCTTCAATATGCATGTCAACAAAAATACGCCTGATTGGTCTTGCCAAGCTTGGAGTATGCCGCTTGAACAATCGATGGAACGTTATATGGTGTTCAATCCATTAAATTACAATTGACATATTCTGACAAGAATAAAATTACGTTATTCAGAATGACGATTCAGCTATATGTAATTCATGTTATTAGGAATGCTGATTGAGCTATACGTAAAAAAGTTGTCAAAGGATAAGAAAAAATTTATTCCCTTATCGCGAGTGACGCCTAATTTGCCGTTACTGCCAAAGAAGAAAAAGGGACAAATTAGTGATTTTCTTCAATATGCATGTCAACAAAAATACGCCTGATTGGTCTCGCCAAGCTTGGAGTATGCCGCTTGAACAAGCAATGGAACGTTATTTGGCGTTTGATCCGTTAAATTATAATTGACATATTCCGACAAGAATAAAATTACGTTATTCAGAATGCCGACTTAGCTTGAAGGATAAGAAAAAATTTATTCTCTTATTGCAAGTGCCGCCTAATTTGCCGTTACTGATAAAGAAGAAAAAGCAACAAATTAGTGATTTTCTTCAATATGCATGTTGACGAAAAAGCGCCTAATTGTTTTGGCCATGCTTGGAGTATGCCACTCATCCAAGCAATGGAACGTTATTTGGCATTTGATCCCTTAAATTGCAATTGACGTATTCCGACAAGAATAAAATTACGTTATTCAGAATGCCGATTCAGCTATACATAATTCATGTTATTCAGAATGCCGATCGAGCTATACGTAAAAAAGCCCTCAAAGGATAAGAAAAAATTTATTCCATTATCGCAAGTGTTGCCTAATTTGCCGTTACTGCCGAAGAAGAAAAAGCGGCAAATTAGTGTGATTTTCTTCAATATGCATGTCAACAAAAATACGCCTGATTGGTCTTGCCAAGCTTGGAGTATGCCGCTTGAACAATCGATGGAATGTTATATGGTGTTCAATCCATTAAATTACGATTGACATATTCTGACAAGAATAAAATTACGTTATTCAGAATGACGATTCAGCTATATGTAATTCATGTTATTAGGAATGCTGATTGAGCTATACGTAAAAAAGTTGTCAAAGGATAAGAAAAAATTTATTCCCTTATCGCGAGTGACGCCTAATTTGCCGTTACTGCCAAAGAAGAAAAAGGGACAAATTAGTGATTTTCTTCAATATGCATGTCAACAAAAATACGCCTGATTGGTCTCGCCAAGCTTGGAGTATGCCGCTTGAACAAGCAATGGAACGTTATTTGGCGTTTGATCCGTTAAATTACAATTGACGTATTCCGACAAGAATAAAATTACGTTATTCAGAATGCCGATTCAGCTATACGTAATTCATGTTATTCAGAACGCCGATCGAGCTATACGTAAAAAAGCCGTCAAAGGATAAGAAAAAATTTATTCCCTTATCGCAAGTGCCGCCTAATTTGCCGTTACTGCTAAAGAAGAAAAAGCGACAAATTAGTGATTTTCTTCAATATGCATGTCAACGAAAAATGCGCCTGATTGGTTTTGGCCAAGCTTGGAGTATGCCACTCAACCAAGCAATGGAACGTTATTTGGCGTTTGATCCGTTAAATTACAATTGACGTATTCCGACAAGAATAAAATTACGTTATTCAGAATGCCGATTCAGCTATACGTAATTCATGTTATTCAGAATGCCGATCGAGCTATACGTAAAAAAGCCGTCAAAGGATAAGAAAAAATTTATTCCATTATCGCGAGTGTCGCCTAATTTGCCGTTACTGCCGAAGAAGAAAAAGTGACAAATTAGTGATTTTCTTCAATATGCATGTCAACAAAAATACGCCTGATTGGTCTCGCCAAGCTTGGAGTATGCCGCTCGAACCAAGCGATGGAATGTTATTTGGCGTTCGATCCGTTAAATTACGATTGACGTATTCCGACAAGAATAAAATTACGTTATTCAGAATGCCGATTCAGCTATACGTAATTCATGTTATTCAGAACGCCGATTGAGCTATACGTAAAAAAGCCGTCAAAGGATAAGAAAAAATTTATTCCCTTATCGCGAGTGCCGCCTAATTTGCCGTTACTGCCGAAGAAGAAAAAGTGACAAATTAGTGATTTTCTTCAATATGCATGTCAACAAAAAATATGCCTGATTGGTTTCGCCAAGCTTGGAGTATGCCGCTCAGCCAAGCAATGGAACGTTATTTGGCGTTTGATCCGTTAAATTACGATTGACGTATGCCAACAAGAATAAAATTACGTTATTCAGAATGCCGATTCAGCTATACGTAATTCATGTTATTCAGAACGCCGATCGAGCTATACGTAAAAAAAGCCGTCAAAGGATAAGAAAAAATTTATTCCGTTATCGCGAGTGCCACCTAATTTGCCGTTACTGCCGGAGAAGAAAAAGTGACAAATTAGTGATTTTCTTCAATATGCATGTCAACAAAAAATATGCCTGATTGGTTTCGCCAAGCTTGGAGTATGCCGCTCAGCCGAGCGATGTAACGTTATTTGGCGTTCGATCCGTTAAATTACGATTGACGTATGCCAACAAGAATAAAATTACGTTATTCAGAATGCCGATTCAGCTATACGTAATTCATGTTATTCAGAACGCCGATCGAGCTATACGTAAAAAAGCCGTCAAAGGATAAGAAAAAATTTATTCCGTAATCGCGAGTGCCACCTAATTTGCCGTTACTGCCGGAGAAGAAAAAGTGACAAATTAGTGATTTTCTTCAATATGCATGTCAACAAAAAATATGCCTGATTGGTTTCGCCAAGCTTGGAGTATGCCGCTCAGCCGAGCGATGTAACGTTATTTGGCGTTCGATCCGTTAAATTACGATTGACGTATGCCAACAAGAATAAAATTACGTTATTCAGAATGCCGATTCGAGCTATACGTAATTCACGTTATTCAGAACGCCGATTGAGCTATACGTAAAAAAAGCCGTCAAAGGATAAGAAAAAATTTATTCCGTAATCGCGAGTGCCACCTAATTTGCCATTACTGCCGGAGAAGAAAAAGTGACAAATTAGTGATTTTCTTCAATATGCATGTCAACAAAAAATATGCCTGATTGGTTTCGCCAAGCTTGGAGTATGCCGCTCAGCCGAGCGATGTAATGTTATTTGGCGTTCGATCCGTTAAATTACGATTGACGTATGCCAACAAGAATAAAATTACGTTATTCAGAATGCCGATTCAGCTATACGTAATTCACGTTATTCAGAACGCCGATCGAGCTATACGTAAAAAAAGCCGTCAAAGGATAAGAAAAAAATTTATTCCGTAATCGCGAGTGCCACCTAATTTGCCGTTACTGCCGGAGAAGAAAAAGTGACAAATTAGTGATTTTCTTCAATATGCATGTCAACAAAAAATATGCCTGATTGGTTTCGCCAAGCTTGGAGTATGCCGCTCAGCCGAGCGATGTAACGTTATTTGGCGTTCGATCCGTTAAATTACGATTGACGTATGCCAACAAGAATAAAATTACGTTATTCAGAATGCCGATTCAGCTATACGTAATTCATGTTATTCAGAACGCGATCGAGCTATACGTAATTCACATTATTCAGAACGCCAATCGAGCTATACGTAAAAAAAGCCGTCAAAGGATAAGAAAAAATTTATTCCGTAATCGCGAGTGCCACCTAATTTGCCGTTACTGCCGGAGAAGAAAAAGTGACAAATTAGTGATTTTCTTCAATATGCATGTCAACAAAAAATATGCCTGATTGGTTTCGCCAAGCTTGGAGTATGCCGCTCAGCCGAGCGATGTAACGTTATTTGGCGTTCGATCCGTTAAATTACGATTGACGTATGCCAACAAGAATAAAATTACGTTATTCAGAATGCCGATTCAGCTATACGTAATTCACGTTATTCAGAACGCTCGATTCGAGCTATACGTAAAAAAAGCCGTCAAAGGATAAGAAAAAATTTATTCCGTAATCGCGAGTGCCACCTAATTTGCCGTTACTGCCGGAGAAGAAAAAGTGACAAATTAGTGATTTTCTTCAATATGCATGTCAACAAAAAATATGCCTGATTGGTTTCGCCAAGCTTGGAGTATGCCGCTCAGCCGAGCGATGTAATGTTATTTGGCGTTCGATCCGTTAAATTACGATTGACGTATGCCAACAAGAATAAAATTACGTTATTCAGAATGCCGATTCGAGCTATACGTAATTCACGTTATTCAGAACGCCGATTGAGCTATACGTAAAAAAAGCCGTCAAAGGATAAGAAAAAAATTTATTCCGTAATCGCGAGTGCCACCTAATTTGCCGTTACTGCCGGAGAAGAAAAAGTGACAAATTAGTGATTTTCTTCAATATGCATGTCAACAAAAAATATGCCTGATTGGTTTCGCCAAGCTTGGAGTATGCCGCTCAGCCGAGCGATGTAATGTTATTTGGCGTTCGATCCGTTAAATTACGATTGACGTATGCCAACAAGAATAAAATTACGTTATTCAGAATGCCGATTCGAGCTATACGTAATTCACGTTATTCAGAACGCCGATCGAGCTATACGTAAAAAAAGCCGTCAAAGGATAAGAAAAAAATTTATTCCGTAATCGCGAGTGCCACCTAATTTGCCGTTACTGCCGGAGAAGAAAAAGTGACAAATTAGTGATTTTCTTCAATATGCATGTCAACAAAAAATATGCCTGATTGGTTTCGCCAAGCTTGGAGTATGCCGCTCAGCCGAGCGATGTAATGTTATTTGGCGTTCGATCCGTTAAATTACGATTGACGTATGCCAACAAGAATAAAATTACGTTATTCAGAATGCCGATTCAGCTATACGTAATTCATGTTATTCAGAACGCCGATCGAGCTATACGTAATTCACATTATTCAGAACGCCAATCGAGCTATACGTAAAAAAAGCCGTCAAAGGATAAGAAAAAAATTTATTCCGTAATCGCGAGTGCCACCTAATTTGCCGTTACTGCCGGAGAAGAAAAAGTGACAAATTAGTGATTTTCTTCAATATGCATGTCAACAAAAAATATGCCTGATTGGTTTCGCCAAGCTTGGAGTATGCCGCTCAGCCGAGCGATGTAACGTTATTTGGCGTTCGATCCGTTAAATTACGATTGACGTATGCCAACAAGAATAAAATTACGTTATTCAGAATGCCGATTCAGCTATACGTAATTCATGTTATTCAGAACGCCGATCGAGCTATACGTAAAAAAAGCCGTCAAAGGATAAGAAAAAAATTTATTCCGTAATCGCGAGTGCCACCTAATTTGCCGTTACTGCCGGAGAAGAAAAAGTGACAAATTAGTGATTTTCTTCAATATGCATGTCAACAAAAAATATGCCTGATTGGTTTCGCCAAGCTTGGAGTATGCCGCTCAGCCGAGCGATGTAACGTTATTTGGCGTTCGATCCGTTAAATTACGATTGACGTATGCCAACAAGAATAAAATTACGTTATTCAGAATGCCGATTCAGCTATACGTAATTCATGTTATTCAGAACGCCGATTGAGCTATACGTAAAAAAGCCGTCAAAGGATAAGAAAAAATTTATTCCGTAATCGCGAGTGCCACCTAATTTGCCGTTACTGCCGGAGAAGAAAAAGTGACAAATTAGTGATTTTCTTCAATATGCATGTCAACAAAAAATATGCCTGATTGGTTTCGCCAAGCTTGGAGTATGCCGCTCAGCCGAGCGATGTAATGTTATTTGGCGTTCGATCCGTTAAATTACGATTGACGTATGCCAACAAGAATAAAATTACGTTATTCAGAATGCCGATTCGAGCTATACGTAATTCACGTTATTCAGAACGCCGATTGAGCTATACGTAAAAAAAGCCGTCAAAGGATAAGAAAAAAATTTATTCCGTAATCGCGAGTGCCACCTAATTTGCCGTTACTGCCGGAGAAGAAAAAGTGACAAATTAGTGATTTTCTTCAATATGCATGTCAACAAAAAATATGCCTGATTGGTTTCGCCAAGCTTGGAGTATGCCGCTCAGCCGAGCGATGTAATGTTATTTGGCGTTCGATCCGTTAAATTACGATTGACGTATGCCAACAAGAATAAAATTACGTTATTCAGAATGCCGATTCGAGCTATACGTAATTCACGTTATTCAGAACGCCGATCGAGCTATACGTAAAAAAAGCCGTCAAAGGATAAGAAAAAATTTATTCCGTAATCGCGAGTGCCACCTAATTTGCCGTTACTGCCGGAGAAGAAAAAGTGACAAATTAGTGATTTTCTTCAATATGCATGTCAACAAAAAATATGCCTGATTGGTTTCGCCAAGCTTGGAGTATGCCGCTCAGCCGAGCGATGTAATGTTATTTGGCGTTCGATCCGTTAAATTACGATTGACGTATGCCAACAAGAATAAAATTACGTTATTCAGAATGCCGATTCAGCTATACGTAATTCACGTTATTCAGAACGCCGATTGAGCTATACGTAAAAAAAGCCGTCAAAGGATAAGAAAAAAATTTATTCCGTAATCGCGAGTGCCACCTAATTTGCCGTTACTGCCGGAGAAGAAAAAGTGACAAATTAGTGATTTTCTTCAATATGCATGTCAACAAAAAATATGCCTGATTGGTTTCGCCAAGCTTGGAGTATGCCGCTCAGCCGAGCGATGTAATGTTATTTGGCGTTCGATCCGTTAAATTACGATTGACGTATGCCAACAAGAATAAAATTACGTTATTCAGAATGCCGATTCAGCTATACGTAATTCATGTTATTCAGAACGCCGATCGAGCTATACGTAAAAAAAGCCGTCAAAGGATAAGAAAAAAATTTATTCCGTAATCGCGAGTGCCACCTAATTTGCCGTTACTGCCGGAGAAGAAAAAGTGACAAATTAGTGATTTTCTTCAATATGCATGTCAACAAAAAATATGCCTGATTGGTTTCGCCAAGCTTGGAGTATGCCGCTCAGCCGAGCGATGTAACGTTATTTGGCGTTCGATCCGTTAAATTACGATTGACGTATGCCAACAAGAATAAAATTACGTTATTCAGAATGCCGATTCAGCTATACGTAATTCATGTTATTCAGAACGCCGATCGAGCTATACGTAATTCACATTATTCAGAACGCCAATCGAGCTATACGTAAAAAAGCCGTCAAAGGATAAGAAAAAAATTTATTCCGTAATCGCGAGTGCCACCTAATTTGCCGTTACTGCCGGAGAAGAAAAAGTGACAAATTAGTGATTTTCTTCAATATGCATGTCAACAAAAAATATGCCTGATTGGTTTCGCCAAGCTTGGAGTATGCCGCTCAGCCGAGCGATGTAACGTTATTTGGCGTTCGATCCGTTAAATTACGATTGACGTATGCCAACAAGAATAAAATTACGTTATTCAGAATGCCGATTCAGCTATACGTAATTCATGTTATTCAGAACGCCGATCGAGCTATACGTAATTCACATTATTCAGAACGCCAATCGAGCTATACGTAAAAAAGCCGTCAAAGGATAAGAAAAAAATTTATTCCGTAATCGCGAGTGCCACCTAATTTGCCGTTACTGCCGGAGAAGAAAAAGTGACAAATTAGTGATTTTCTTCAATATGCATGTCAACAAAAAATATGCCTGATTGGTTTCGCCAAGCTTGGAGTATGCCGCTCAGCCGAGCGATGTAACGTTATTTGGCGTTCGATCCGTTAAATTACGATTGACGTATGCCAACAAGAATAAAATTACGTTATTCAGAATGCCGATCGAGCTATACGTAATTCACGTTATTCAGAACGCCGATTGAGCTATACGTAAAAAAGCCGTCAAAGGATAAGAAAAAATTTATTCCGTAATCGCGAGTGCCACCTAATTTGCCATTACTGCCGGAGAAGAAAAAGTGACAAATTAGTGATTTTCTTCAATATGCATGTCAACAAAAAATATGCCTGATTGGTTTCGCCAAGCTTGGAGTATGCCGCTCAGCCGAGCGATGTAATGTTATTTGGCGTTCGATCCGTTAAATTACGATTGACGTATGCCAACAAGAATAAAATTACGTTATTCAGAATGCCGATTCAGCTATACGTAATTCACGTTATTCAGAACGCCGATCGAGCTATACGTAAAAAAAGCCGTCAAAGGATAAGAAAAAAATTTATTCCGTAATCGCGAGTGCCACCTAATTTGCCGTTACTGCCGGAGAAGAAAAAGTGACAAATTAGTGATTTTCTTCAATATGCATGTCAACAAAAAATATGCCTGATTGGTTTCGCCAAGCTTGGAGTATGCCGCTCAGCCGAGCGATGTAACAGTTATTTGGCGTTTGATCCGTTAAATTACGATTGACGTATGCCAACAAGAATAAAATTACGTTATTCAGAATGCCGATTCAGCTATACATAATTCATGTTATTCAGAACGCCGATTGAGCTATACGTAATTCACATTATTCAGAACGCCAATCGAGCTATACGTAAAAAAAGCCGTCAAAGGATAAGAAAAAATTTATTCCCTTATTGCGAGTGCCACCTAATTTGCCGTTACTGACGGAGAAGAAAAAGTGACAAATTAGTGATTTTCTTCAATATGCATGTCAACAAAAAATATGCCTGATTGGTTTCGCCAAGCTTGGAGTATGCCGCTCAGCCGAGCAATGTAACGTTATTTGGCGTTCGATCCGTTAAATTACGATTGACGTATGCCAACAAGAATAAAATTACGTTATTCAGAATGCCGATTCAGCTATACGTAATTCATGTTATTCAGAACGCTGATCGAGCTATACGTAAAAAAGCCATCGAAGGATAAGAAAAAATTTATTCCCTTATCGCAAGTGCCACCTAATTTGCCGTTACTGCCGGAGAAGAAAGAGTGACAAATTAGTGATTTATTCAGAATGCCGATTCAGCTATACGTAATTCATGTTATTCAGAACGCTGATCGAGCTATACGTAAAAAAGCCATCGAAGGATAAGAAAAAATTTATTCCCTTATCGCGAGTGCCACCTAATTTGCCGTTACTGACGGAGAAGAAAAAGTGACAAATTAGTGATTTTCTTCAATATGCATGTCAACAAAAAATATGCCTGATTGGTTTCGCCAAGCTTGGAGTATGCCGCTCAGCCAAGCGATGTAACGTTATTTGGCGTTCGATCCGTTAAATTACAATTGACCTATGCCAACAAGAATAAAATTACATTATTCAGAATGCCGATTCAGCTATACGTAATTCTTGTTATTCAGAACGCTGTTCAAGCTATACGTAAAAAAGCCATCGAAGGATAAGAAAAAATTTATTCCCTTATCGCAAGTGCCACCTAATTTGCCGTTACTGCCGGAGAAGAAAAAGTGACAAATTAGTGATTTTCTTCAATATGCATGTCAACAAAAATATGCCTGATTGGTTTCGCAAAGCTTGGAGTATGCCGCTCAGCCGAGCGATGTAACGTTATTTGGCCTTCGATCCGTTAAATTACGATTGACGTATGCCAACAAGAATATAATTATGTTATTCAGAATGCCGATTCAGCGATACGTAAAATACGCCTGATTGGTTTCGCCAAGCTTGGAGTATGCCGCTCAACCGAGAGATGGAACGGTATTTGGCATTCGATCCGTTAAATTACAATTGACGTATTCCGACAAGAATAAAATTACATTATTCAGAACGGCGATTGAGCTATATGTAATTCACTTTATTCAGAACGCCGATCGAGCTATACGTAAAAAAAGCTGTCAAAGGATAAGAAAAAAATTTATTCCGTAATCGCGAGTGCCACCTAATTTGCCGTTAGTGCCGGAGAAGAAAAAGTGACAAATTAGTGATTTTCTTCAATATGCATGTCAACAAAAAATATGCCTGATTGGTTTCGCCAAGCTTGGAGTATGCCGCTCAGCCGAGCGATGTAACGTTATTTGGCGTTCGATCCGTTAAATTACGGTCGACGTATGCCAAAAAGAATAAAATTACGTTATTCAGAATGCCGATTCAGCTATACGTAATTCATGTTATTCAGAATGCCGATCGAGCTATACATAATTCACGTTATTCAGAACGCCGATTGAGCTATACGTAAAAAAAGCCGTCAAAGGATAAGAAAAAAATTTATTCCGTAATCGCGAGTGCCACCTAATTTGCCGTTACTGCTGGAGAAGAAAAAGTGACAAATTAGTGATTTTCTTCAATATGCATGTCAACAAAAAATATGCCTGATTGGTTTCGCCAAGCTTGGAGTATGCCGCTCAGCCGAGCGATGTAATGTTATTTGGCGTTCGATCCGTTAAATTACGATTGACGTATGCCAACAAGAATAAAATTACGTTATTCAGAATGCCGATTCAGCTATACGTAATTCACGTTATTCAGAACGCCGATCGAGCTATACGTAAAAAAAGCCGTCAAAGGATAAGAAAAAAATTTATTCCGTAATCGCGAGTGCCACCTAATTTGCCATTACTGCCGGAGAAGAAAAAGTGACAAATTAGTGATTTTCTTCAATATGCATGTCAACAAAAAATATGCCTGATTGGTTTCGCCAAGCTTGGAGTATGCCGCTCAGCCGAGCGATGTAATGTTATTTGGCGTTCGATCCGTTAAATTACGATTGACGTATGCCAACAAGAATAAAATTACGTTATTCAGAATGCCGATTCAGCTATACGTAATTCATGTTATTCAGAACGCCGATCGAGCTATACGTAAAAAAAGCCGTCAAAGGATAAGAAAAAATTTATTCCGTAATCGCGAGTGCCACCTAATTTGCCATTACTGCCGGAGAAGAAAAAGTGACAAATTAGTGATTTTCTTCAATATGCATGTCAACAAAAAATATGCCTGATTGGTTTCGCCAAGCTTGGAGTATGCCGCTCAGCCGAGCGATGTAACGTTATTTGGCGTTCGATCCGTTAAATTACGATTGACGTATGCCAACAAGAATAAAATTACGTTATTCAGAATGCCGATTCAGCTATACGTAATTCATGTTATTCAGAACGCCGATCGAGCTATACGTAATTCACGTTATTCAGAACGCCAATTGAGCTATACGTAAAAAAAGCCGTCAAAGGATAAGAAAAAAATTTATTCCGTAATCGCGAGTGCCACCTAATTTGCCGTTACTGCCGGAGAAGAAAAAGTGACAAATTAGTGATTTTCTTCAATATGCATGTCAACAAAAAATATGCCTGATTGGTTTCGCCAAGCTTGGAGTATGCCGCTCAGCCGAGCGATGTAATGTTATTTGGCGTTCGATCCGTTAAATTACGATTGACGTATGCCAACAAGAATAAAATTACGTTATTCAGAATGCCGATCGAGCTATACGTAATTCACGTTATTCAGAACGCCGATTGAGCTATACGTAAAAAAGCCGTCAAAGGATAAGAAAAAAATTTATTCCGTAATCGCGAGTGCCACCTAATTTGCCATTACTGCCGGAGAAGAAAAAGTGACAAATTAGTGATTTTCTTCAATATGCATGTCAACAAAAAATATGCCTGATTGGTTTCGCCAAGCTTGGAGTATGCCGCTCAGCCGAGCGATGTAATGTTATTTGGCGTTCGATCCGTTAAATTACGATTGACGTATGCCAACAAGAATAAAATTACGTTATTCAGAATGCCGATTCAGCTATACGTAATTCACGTTATTCAGAACGCCGATCGAGCTATACGTAAAAAAAGCCGTCAAAGGATAAGAAAAAAATTTATTCCGTAATCGCGAGTGCCACCTAATTTGCCGTTACTGCCGGAGAAGAAAAAGTGACAAATTAGTGATTTTCTTCAATATGCATGTCAACAAAAAATATGCCTGATTGGTTTCGCCAAGCTTGGAGTATGCCGCTCAGCCGAGCGATGTAACAGTATTTGGCGTTTGATCCGTTAAATTACGATTGACGTATGCCAACAAGAATAAAATTACGTTATTCAGAATGCCGATTCAGCTATACATAATTCATGTTATTCAGAACGCCGATTGAGCTATACGTAATTCACATTATTCAGAACGCCAATCGAGCTATACGTAAAAAAAGCCGTCAAAGGATAAGAAAAAAATTTATTCCCTTATTGCGAGTGCCACCTAATTTGCCGTTACTGACGGAGAAGAAAAAGTGACAAATTAGTGATTTTCTTCAATATGCATGTCAACAAAAAATATGCCTGATTGGTTTCGCCAAGCTTGGAGTATGCCGCTCAGCCGAGCAATGTAACGTTATTTGGCGTTCGATCCGTTAAATTACGATTGACGTATGCCAACAAGAATAAAATTACGTTATTCAGAATGCCGATTCAGCTATACGTAATTCATGTTATTCAGAACGCTGATCGAGCTATACGTAAAAAAAGCCATCGAAGGATAAGAAAAAATTTATTCCCTTATCGCAAGTGCCACCTAATTTGCCGTTACTGCCGGAGAAGAAAGAGTGACAAATTAGTGATTTATTCAGAATGCCGATTCAGCTATACGTAATTCATGTTATTCAGAACGCTGATCGAGCTATACGTAAAAAAGCCATCGAAGGATAAGAAAAAATTTATTCCCTTATCGCGAGTGCCACCTAATTTGCCGTTACTGACGGAGAAGAAAAAGTGACAAATTAGTGATTTTCTTCAATATGCATGTCAACAAAAAATATGCCTGATTGGTTTCGCCAAGCTTGGAGTATGCCGCTCAGCCAAGCGATGTAACGTTATTTGGCGTTCGATCCGTTAAATTACAATTGACCTATGCCAACAAGAATAAAATTACATTATTCAGAATGCCGATTCAGCTATACGTAATTCTTGTTATTCAGAACGCTGTTCAAGCTATACGTAAAAAAGCCATCGAAGGATAAGAAAAAATTTATTCCCTTATCGCAAGTGCCACCTAATTTGCCGTTACTGCCGGAGAAGAAAAAGTGACAAATTAGTGATTTTCTTCAATATGCATGTCAACAAAAAATATGCCTGATTGGTTTCGCCAAGCTTGGAGTATGCCGCTCAGCCGAGCGATGTAACGTTATTTGGCGTTCGATCCGTTAAATTACGATTGACGTATGCCAACAAGAATAAAATTACGTTATTCAGAATGCCGATTCAGCGATACGTAAAATACGCCTGATTGGTTTCGCCAAGCTTGGAGTATGCCGCTCAACCGAGAGATGGAACGGTATTTGGCATTCGATCCGTTAAATTACAATTGACGTATTCCGACAAGAATAAAATTACATTATTCAGAACGGCGATTGAGCTATATGTAATTCACTTTATTCAGAACGCCGATCGAGCTATACGTAAAAAAAGCCGTCAAAGGATAAGAAAAAAATTTATTCCGTAATCGCGAGTGCCACCTAATTTGCCGTTACTGCCGGAGAAGAAAAAGTGACAAATTAGTGATTTTCTTCAATATGCATGTCAACAAAAAATATGCCTGATTGGTTTCGCCAAGCTTGGAGTATGCCGCTCAGCCGAGCGATGTAACGTTATTTGGCGTTCGATCCGTTAAATTACGATCGACGTATGCCAACAAGAATAAAATTACGTTATTCAGAATGCCGATTCAGCTATACGTAATTCACGTTATTCAGAACGCCGATTGAGCTATACGTAAAAAAGCCGTCAAAGGATAAGAAAAAAATTTATTCCGTAATCGCGAGTGCCACCTAATTTGCCGTTACTGCCGGAGAAGAAAAAGTGACAAATTAGTGATTTTCTTCAATATGCATGTCAACAAAAAATATGCCTGATTGGTTTCGCCAAGCTTGGAGTATGCCGCTCAGCCGAGCGATGTAATGTTATTTGGCGTTCGATCCGTTAAATTACGATTGACGTATGCCAACAAGAATAAAATTACGTTATTCAGAATGCCGATTCGAGCTATACGTAATTCACGTTATTCAGAACGCCGATCGAGCTATACGTAAAAAAAGCCGTCAAAGGATAAGAAAAAAATTTATTCCGTAATCGCGAGTGCCACCTAATTTGCCATTACTGCCGGAGAAGAAAAAGTGACAAATTAGTGATTTTCTTCAATATGCATGTCAACAAAAAATATGCCTGATTGGTTTCGCCAAGCTTGGAGTATGCCGCTCAGCCGAGCGATGTAATGTTATTTGGCGTTCGATCCGTTAAATTACGATTGACGTATGCCAACAAGAATAAAATTACGTTATTCAGAATGCCGATTCAGCTATACGTAATTCACGTTATTCAGAACGCCGATCGAGCTATACGTAAAAAAAGCCGTCAAAGGATAAGAAAAAATTTATTCCGTAATCGCGAGTGCCACCTAATTTGCCGTTACTGCCGGAGAAGAAAAAGTGACAAATTAGTGATTTTCTTCAATATGCATGTCAACAAAAAATATGCCTGATTGGTTTCGCCAAGCTTGGAGTATGCCGCTCAGCCGAGCGATGTAACAGTTATTTGGCGTTTGATCCGTTAAATTACGATTGACGTATGCCAACAAGAATAAAATTACGTTATTCAGAATGCCGATTCAGCTATACGTAATTCATGTTATTCAGAACGCCGATTGAGCTATACGTAATTCACATTATTCAGAACGCCAATCGAGCTATACGTAAAAAAAGCCGTCAAAGGATAAGAAAAAAATTTATTCCGTAATCGCGAGTGCCACCTAATTTGCCGTTACTGCCGGAGAAGAAAAAGTGACAAATTAGTGATTTTCTTCAATATGCATGTCAACAAAAAATATGCCTGATTGGTTTCGCCAAGCTTGGAGTATGCCGCTCAGCCGAGCAATGTAACGTTATTTGGCGTTCGATCCGTTAAATTACGATTGACGTATGCCAACAAGAATAAAATTACGTTATTCAGAATGCCGATTCAGCTATACGTAATTCATGTTATTCAGAACGCCGATCGAGCTATACGTAAAAAAGCCATCGAAGGATAAGAAAAAATTTATTCCCTTATCGCAAGTGCCACCTAATTTGCCGTTACTGCCGGAGAAGAAAGAGTGACAAATTAGTGATTTATTCAGAATGCCGATTCAGCTATACGTAATTCATGTTATTCAGAACGCTGATCGAGCTATACGTAAAAAAGCCATCGAAGGATAAGAAAAAATTTATTCCCTTATCGCGAGTGCCACCTAATTTGCCGTTACTGCCGGA
The DNA here is from genome assembly GCA_036768485.1 of Mermis nigrescens. Classification (NCBI taxonomy): domain Eukaryota; kingdom Metazoa; phylum Nematoda; class Enoplea; order Mermithida; family Mermithidae; genus Mermis; species Mermis nigrescens. The sequence goes on from JAVLUZ010000326.1 coordinate 20,268, forward strand.
GAAGAAAAAGTGACAAATTAGTGATTTTCTTCAATATGCATGTCAACAAAAAATATGCCTGATTGGTTTCGCCAAGCTTGGAGTATGCCGCTCAGCCGAGCGATGTAACGTTATTTGGCGTTCGATCCGTTAAATTACGATTGACGTATGCCAACAAGAATAAAATTACGTTATTCAGAATGCCGATTCAGCTATACGTAATTCATGTTATTCAGAACGCCGATCGAGCTATACGTAAAAAAGCCGTCAAAGGATAAGAAAAAAATTTATTCCGTAATCGCGAGTGCCACCTAATTTGCCGTTACTGCCGGAGAAGAAAAAGTGACAAATTAGTGATTTTCTTCAATATGCATGTCAACAAAAAATATGCCTGATTGGTTTCGCCAAGCTTGGAGTATGCCGCTCAGCCGAGCGATGTAACGTTATTTGGCGTTCGATCCGTTAAATTACGATTGACGTATGCCAACAAGAATAAAATTACGTTATTCAGAATGCCGATCGAGCTATACGTAATTCACGTTATTCAGAACGCCGATTGAGCTATACGTAAAAAAAGCCGTCAAAGGATAAGAAAAAAATTTATTCCGTAATCGCGAGTGCCACCTAATTTGCCGTTACTGCCGGAGAAGAAAAAGTGACAAATTAGTGATTTTCTTCAATATGCATGTCAACAAAAAATATGCCTGATTGGTTTCGCCAAGCTTGGAGTATGCCGCTCAGCCGAGCGATGTAATGTTATTTGGCGTTCGATCCGTTAAATTACGATTGACGTATGCCAACAAGAATAAAATTACGTTATTCAGAATGCCGATTCGAGCTATACGTAATTCACGTTATTCAGAACGCCGATCGAGCTATACGTAAAAAAGCCGTCAAAGGATAAGAAAAAAATTTATTCCGTAATCGCGAGTGCCACCTAATTTGCCGTTACTGCCGGAGAAGAAAAAGTGACAAATTAGTGATTTTCTTCAATATGCATGTCAACAAAAAATATGCCTGATTGGTTTCGCCAAGCTTGGAGTATGCCGCTCAGCCGAGCGATGTAATGTTATTTGGCGTTCGATCCGTTAAATTACGATTGACGTATGCCAACAAGAATAAAATTACGTTATTCAGAATGCCGATCGAGCTATACGTAATTCACGTTATTCAGAACGCCGATTGAGCTATACGTAAAAAAAGCCGTCAAAGGATAAGAAAAAATTTATTCCGTAATCGCGAGTGCCACCTAATTTGCCATTACTGCCGGAGAAGAAAAAGTGACAAATTAGTGATTTTCTTCAATATGCATGTCAACAAAAAATATGCCTGATTGGTTTCGCCAAGCTTGGAGTATGCCGCTCAGCCGAGCGATGTAATGTTATTTGGCGTTCGATCCGTTAAATTACGATTGACGTATGCCAACAAGAATAAAATTACGTTATTCAGAATGCCGATTCAGCTATACGTAATTCACGTTATTCAGAACGCCGATCGAGCTATACGTAAAAAAGCCGTCAAAGGATAAGAAAAAATTTATTCCGTAATCGCGAGTGCCACCTAATTTGCCGTTACTGCCGGAGAAGAAAAAGTGACAAATTAGTGATTTTCTTCAATATGCATGTCAACAAAAAATATGCCTGATTGGTTTCGCCAAGCTTGGAGTATGCCGCTCAGCCGAGCGATGTAACAGTATTTGGCGTTTGATCCGTTAAATTACGATTGACGTATGCCAACAAGAATAAAATTACGTTATTCAGAATGCCGATTCAGCTATACATAATTCATGTTATTCAGAACGCCGATCGAGCTATACGTAATTCACATTATTCAGAACGCCAATCGAGCTATACGTAAAAAAAGCCGTCAAAGGATAAGAAAAAATTTATTCCGTTATCGCGAGTGCCACCTAATTTGCCGTTACTGACGGAGAAGAAAAAGTGACAAATTAGTGATTTTCTTCAATATGCATGTCAACAAAAAATATGCCTGATTGGTTTCGCCAAGCTTGGAGTATGCCGCTCAGCCGAGCAATGTAACGTTATTTGGCGTTCGATCCGTTAAATTACGATTGACGTATGCCAACAAGAATAAAATTACGTTATTCAGAATGCCGATTCAGCTATACGTAATTCATGTTATTCAGAACGCCGATCGAGCTATACGTAAAAAAAGCCATCAAAGGATAAGAAAAAAATTTATTCCGTAATCGCGAGTGCCACCTAATTTGCCGTTACTGCCGGAGAAGAAAAAGTGACAAATTAGTGATTTTCTTCAATATGCATGTCAACAAAAAATATGCCTGATTGGTTTCGCCACGCTTGGAGTATGCCGCTCAGCCGAGCGATGTAACGTTATTTGGCATTTGATCCGTTAAATTACGATTGACGTATGCCAACAAGAATAAAATTACGTTATTCAGAATGCCAATTCGAGCTATACGTAATTCATCTTATTCAGAACGCCGATCAAGCTATACGTAATTCACGTTATTCAGAACGCCAATCAAGCTATACGTAAAAAAAGCCGTCAAAGGATAAGAAAAAAATTTATTCCATAATCGCGAGTGCCACCTAATTTGCCGTTACTGCCGAAGAAGAAAAAGTGACAAATTAGTGATTTTCTTCAATATGCATGTCAACAAAAAATATGCCTGATTGGTTTTGCCATGCTTGGAGTATGCCGCTCAGCCGAGCAATGTAACGTTATTTGGCATTTGATCCATTAAATTACAATTGATGTATGCCAACAAGAATAAAATTACGTTATTCAGAATGCCGATTCAGCTATACGTAATTCATGTTATTCAGAACACCGATCGAGCTATACGTAATTCACGTTATTCAGAACGCCAATTGAGCTATACGTAAAAAAAGCCATCAAAGGATAAGAAAAACATTTATTCCCTTATTGCGAGTGCCACCTAATTTGCCGTTACTGCCGGAGAAGAAAAAGTGACAAATTAGTGATTTTCTTCAATATGCATGTCAACAAAAAATATGCCTGATTGGTTTCGCCAAGCTTGGAGTATGCCGCTCAGCCAAGCAATGTAACGTTATTTGGCATTTGATCCGTTAAATTACAATTGACGTATGCCAGACAAGAATAAAATTACGTTATTCAGAATGCCAATTCAGCTATACGTAATTCATGTTATTCAGAATGCCGATCGAGCTATACGTAAAAAAGCCATCAAAGAATAAGAAAAATTTATGCCCTCATTGCGAGTGCCACCTAATTTGCCGTTACTGCCGGAGAAGAAAAAGTGACAAATTAGTGATTTTCTTCAATATGCATGTCAACAAAAAATATGCCTGATTGGTTTTGCCAAGCTTGGAGTATGCCGCTCAGCCGAGCGATGTAACGTTATTTGGCGTTTGATCCGTTAAATTACAATTGACGTATGCCAACAAGAATAAAATTACGTTATTCAGAATGCCGATTCAGCTATATGTAATTCATGCTATTCAGAACACCGATCGAGCTATACGTAATTCACGTTATTCAGAATGCCGATTGAGCTATACGTAAAAAAAGCCGTCAAAGGATAAGAAAAAAATTTATTCCGTAATTGCGAGTGCCACCTAATTTGCCGTTACTGCCGGAGAAGAAAAAGTGACAAATTAGTGATTTTCTTCAATATGCATGTCAACAAAAAATATGCCTGATTGGTTTTGCCAAGCTTGGAGTATGCCGCTCAGCCGAGTTAAATTACGATTGACGTATGCCAACAAAAATAAAATTACGTTATTCAGAATGCCAATTCAGCTATATGTAATTCATGTTATTCAGAACGCTGATCGAGCTATACGTAAAAAAGCCTTGAAATATAAGAAAAAATTTATTCCCTTATCGCGAGTGCCGTCTAATTTGCCATTGCTACCAAAGAAGAAAAAGGGACAAATTAGTGATTGCATGTCAACAAAAATGTGCCTGATTGTTTTGGCCAAGCTTGGAGTATGCCACTCATCCGAGCAATGGAACGTTATTTGGCATTTGATTCGTTAAATTACAATTGACGTATTCTGACAAGAATAAAATTACGTTATTCAGAATGCCGATTCAGCTATACGTAATTCATGTTATTCAGAACGCCAATTGAGCTATACGTAATTCACGTTATTCAGAATGCCGATCTAGCTATACGTAAAAAAAGCCGTCAAGGGATAAGAAAAAATTTATTCCTTAAGCTTTTAGTGGCCAACGTTCCCAATCGGGAACATATTTTCAAAATTTTGTTGCAAAACAACTGCTAATCTAATTTAAATAAGACTTGTTTTGGATGAGAAATAAGATGTTTGCCTATCCTGTGAGAACCATTTCAAAACTTAATTATGAGTATGTGCTATGCTATACTGTCTTAAGTTGGACAAAAATAGCAAAACTTTGTCATGTTTAGAAATTTGCATATTGTCAATAGACATGCAAAATTTTTGAGCCAAATGTCATGCAGTCATGTTTGCAGAGGTTTTCTGATCATTTTGGTATGTTATTCATTCTTATTAAGATGTTCATCAAAAGTTATGGTTAAATTTATATTGATGTTCCCGTTTGGGAACGTTGGCTCCTAGGAGTGCAAAAATATTTAATTCCTGGAAAGAGAACTAAATCTATGCGGCTGCATATGCAACCTCGGCTATGCTCTTTAGTGACCTCTCATGCATTCTTTCAATTTTCTAGAGATCCACAAGCATTCTGGTATGACTCCAATGCACATTTTAAAAATATTAAATGCACATTTATGGGATTCTTTATTTGATTCTATGTGTTATGATTACACAACAATGTAGCTCTTGATTTCTAGCGGTTTTTAGGCAAATATTCAAGTGTTTCTGTAGATAATTTTAGGTACTTTTGGAGAAATTACCTGCTCTACCTTACTTTGCCGGATTTTTTTACTATAACTTACAGAGCCATTAATCTTTAGAGGCTTAGAGACAAATTTTATTGAATTTCTGCACAATATCATGTGTTTTTGATCTGTAGAACTTGCACTGTACTTGATCAAACTTAATATAACTACTGATTGCTAACATTTTTTAAAAGCTCGGAAGCATGCTAGCAACATAACTAAACTTTGAGTGTAAGTTTATTGGACTATCAATAACAATTGCGGATAGGTAAATGTCCAAATGAGTAAACGTATGATATTATGACTAACTTTTATTCACTGTAAAATTTTACTTATTGAAAATTGTATGAAATAGCCAATTTGACTATTTTACGCCCTGACTTCCTGTTGTTTCCCGAATCTTGATTCATGGCTTCTAATTTTTAGTATACCGACATACGTCAATGCAGTGTAAATAGCTCTTAGATCATGAGCATTAGTTCAACAGCGTAGAAATGAGAAAACCAATAAATTTTGAAAAATCCAGAAAAAACGAAAATACAGATTATAGCTCAATAATAGTTTTTAACTCATCTTACATTATTCAATGTTATCTAGAAAGCAAGCAAATCTAACAAAAAACAAATAAAAAGATACGGTGTCTACTGAAAGTGTCTTGGTTTTCTGAGGTTTATTATCCCCATAAGGTTTCAAATACTCAAAACCACACCCTTGTAGGCTCTCTATTTGACAATTTGACAGTTTAGATTACTTGTGTTATCAATGTTTGTAGCAGATCGCTTTGATCTTATATGTTTTGCAAAACATTACAGAACATGAAATTTGGCAAAAATGTTCCCCAAGAAGCCAACGTTCCCAAATGGGAACATCTGAACAACATGATAGAGAGGAAAGCTTTTGCTCTGGTTTTTTGCATACAGTCTTACATTTTACAGATCTGAAACATATTAAGATTGCATTGCTGTAGCACATCTGCATCATAGAGCGGACTCTAAAAGGTTAATCGCGAGTGCCACCTAATTTGCCGTTACTGCCAAAGAAGAAAAAGGGACAAATTAGTGATTTTCTTCAATATGCATGTCAACAAAAAATATGCCTGATTGGTTTTGCCACGCTTGGAGTATGCGCTCAGCCGAGCGATGTAACGTTATTTGGCGTTTGATCCGTTAAATTACGATTGACGTATGCCGACAAGAATAAAATTACGTTATTCAGAATGCCAATTCAGCTATACGTAATTCATCTTATTCAGAACGCCAATCGAGCTATACGTAATTCACGTTATTCAGAACGCCAATTGAGCTATACGTAAAAAAAGCCGTCAAAGGATAAGAAAAAATTTATTCCGTAATTGCGAGTGCCACCTAATTTGCCGTTACTGCCGAAGAAGAAAAAGGGACAAATTAGTGATTTTCTTCAATATGCATGTCAACAAAAAATATGCCTGATTGGTTTCGCCAAGCTTGGAGTATGCCGCTCAGCCGAGCGATGTAACGTTATTTGGCGTTTGATCCGTTAAATTACGATTGACGTATGCCGACAAGAATAAAATTACGTTATTCAGAATGCCGATTCAGCTATACGTAATTCATGTTATTCAGAACGCCGATCGAGCTATACGTAATTCACGTTATTCAGAACGCCAATTGAGCTATACGTAAAAAAAGCCGTCAAAGGATAAGAAAAACATTTATTCCGTAATTGCGAGTGCCACCTAATTTGCCGTTACTGCCGGAGAAGAAAAAGTGACAAATTAGTGATTTTCTTCAATATGCATGTCAACAAAAAATATGCCTGATTGGTTTCGCCAAGCTTGGAGTATGCCGCTCAGCCGAGCGATGTAACGTTATTTGGCGTTTGATCCATTAAATTACAATTGACGTATGCCGACAAGAATAAAATTACGTTATTCAGAATGCCGATTCAGCTATACGTAATTCATGTTATTCAGAACGCCGATCGAGCTATATGTAATTCACGTTATTCAGAACGCCAATTGAGCTATACGTAAAAAAAGCCGTCAAAGGATAAGAAAAAATTTATTCCGTAATTGCGAGTGCCACCTAATTTGCCGTTACTGCCGAAGAAGAAAAAGTGACAAATTAGTGATTTTCTTCAATATGCATGTCAACAAAAAATATGCCTGATTGGTTTCGCCAAGCTTGGAGTATGCCGCTCAGCCGAGCAATGTAACGTTATTTGGCGTTTGATCCGTTAAATTACAATTGACGTATGCCGACAAGAATAAAATTACGTTATTCAGAATGCCGATTCAGCTATACGTAATTCATGTTATTCAGAACGCCGATCGAGCTATACGTAATTCACGTTATTCAGAACGCCAATTGAGCTATACGTAAAAAAAGCCGTCAAAGGATAAGAAAAAAATTTATTCCGTAATTGCGAGTGCCACCTAATTTGCCGTTACTGCCGAAGAAGAAAAAGGGACAAATTAGTGATTTTCTTCAATATGCATGTCAACAAAAAATATGCCTGATTGGTTTCGCCAAGCTTGGAGTATGCCGCTCAGCCAAGCGATGTAACGTTATTTGGCGTTTGATCCGTTAAATTACGATTGACGTATGCCGACAAGAATAAAATTACGTTATTCAGAATGCCGATTCAGCTATACGTAATTCATGTTATTCAGAACGCCGATTGAGCTATACGTAATTCACGTTATTCAGAACGCCAATTGAGCTATACGTAAAAAAGCCGTCAAAGGATAAGAAAAACATTTATTCCCTTATTGCGAGTGCCACCTAATTTGCCGTTACTGCCGGAGAAGAAAAAGTGACAAATTAGTGATTTTCTTCAATATGCATGTCAACAAAAAATATGCCTGATTGGTTTCGCCAAGCTTGGAGTATGCCGCTCAGCCGAGCGATGTAACGTTATTTGGCGTTTGATCCGTTAAATTACAATTGACGTATGCCAACAAGAATAAAATTACGTTATTCAGAATGCCGATTCAGCTATACGTAATTCATGTTATTCAGAACGCCGATCGAGCTATACGTAATTCACGTTATTCAGAACGCCAATTGAGCTATACGTAAAAAACCGTCAAAGGATAAGAAAAAATTTATTCCGTTATTGCGAGTGCCACCTAATTTGCCGTTACTGCCGAAGAAGAAAAAGTGACAAATTAGTGATTTTCTTCAATATGCATGTCAACAAAAAATATGCCTGATTGGTTTCGCCAAGCTTGGAGTATGCCGCTCAGCCAAGCGATGTAACGTTATTTGGCGTTTGATCCATTAAATTACAATTGACGTATGCCGACAAGAATAAAATTACGTTATTCAGAATGCCGATTCAGCTATACGTAATTCATGTTATTCAGAACGCCAATCGAGCTATACGTAATTCACGTTATTCAGAACGCCAATTGAGCTATACGTAAAAAAAGCCGTCAAAGGATAAGAAAAACATTTATTCCGTAATTGCGAGTGCCACCTAATTTGCCGTTACTGCCGAAGAAGAAAAAGTGACAAATTAGTGATTTTCTTCAATATGCATGTCAACAAAAAATATGCCTGATTGGTTTCGCCACGCTTGGAGTATGCCGCTCAGCCGAGCGATGTAACGTTATTTGGCGTTTGATCCGTTAAATTACGATTGACGTATGCCGACAAGAATAAAATTACGTTATTCAGAATGCCGATTCAGCTATACGTAATTCATGTTATTCAGAACGCCAATCGAGCTATACGTAATTCACGTTATTCAGAACGCCAATTGAGCTATACGTAAAAAAAGCCGTCAAAGGATAAGAAAAACATTTATTCCGTAATTGCGAGTGCCACCTAATTTGCCGTTACTGCCGAAGAAGAAAAAGTGACAAATTAGTGATTTTCTTCAATATGCATGTCAACAAAAAATATGCCTGATTGGTTTCGCCAAGCTTGGAGTATGCCGCTCAGCCGAGCGATGTAACGTTATTTGGCGTTTGATCCGTTAAATTACAATTGACGTATGCCGACAAGAATAAAATTACGTTATTCAGAATGCCGATTCAGCTATACGTAATTCATGTTATTCAGAACGCCAATCGAGCTATACGTAATTCACGTTATTCAGAACGCCAATTGAGCTATACGTAAAAAAGCCATCAAAGGATAAGAAAAAATTTATTCCCTTATTGCGAGTGCCACCTAATTTGCCGTTACTGCCGGAGAAGAAAAAGTGACAAATTAGTGATTTTCTTCAATATGCATGTCAACAAAAAATATGCCTGATTGGTTTCGCCAAGCTTGGAGTATGCCGCTCAGCCGAGCAATGTAACGTTATTTGGCGTTTGATCCGTTAAATTACAATTGACGTATGCCGACAAGAATAAAATTACGTTATTCAGAATGCCGATTCAGCTATACGTAATTCATGTTATTCAGAACGCCGATTGAGCTATACGTAATTCACGTTATTCAGAACGCCAATTGAGCTATACGTAAAAAAGCCGTCAAAGGATAAGAAAAAATTTATTCCGTAATTGCGAGTGCCACCTAATTTGCCGTTACTGCCGGAGAAGAAAAAGTGACAAATTAGTGATTTTCTTCAATATGCATGTCAACAAAAAATATGCCTGATTGGTTTCGCCAAGCTTGGAGTATGCCGCTCAGCCAAGCGATGTAACGTTATTTGGCGTTTGATCCGTTAAATTACGATTGACGTATGCCGACAAGAATAAAATTACGTTATTCAGAATGCCGATTCAGCTATACGTAATTCATGTTATTCAGAACGCCAATCGAGCTATACGTAATTCACGTTATTCAGAACGCCGATTGAGCTATACGTAAAAAAGCCATCAAAGGATAAGAAAAAATTTATTCCGTAATCGCGAGTGCCACCTAATTTGCCGTTACTGCCGAAGAAGAAAAAGTGACAAATTAGTGATTTTCTTCAATATGCATGTCAACAAAAAATATGCCTGATTGGTTTCGCCAAGCTTGGAGTATGCCGCTCAGCCGAGCAATGTAACGTTATTTGGCGTTTGATCCGTTAAATTACGATTGACGTATGCCGACAAGAATAAAATTACGTTATTCAGAATGCCGATTCAGCTATACGTAATTCATGTTATTCAGAACGCCGATCGAGCTATACGTAATTCACGTTATTCAGAACGCCAATTGAGCTATACGTAAAAAAGCCATCAAAGGATAAGAAAAAATTTATTCCGTTATTGCGAGTGCCACCTAATTTGCCGTTACTGCCGAAGAAGAAAAAGGGACAAATTAGTGATTTTCTTCAATATGCATGTCAACAAAAAATATGCCTGATTGGTTTCGCCAAGCTTGGAGTATGCCGCTCAGCCGAGCAATGTAACGTTATTTGGCGTTTGATCCGTTAAATTACGATTGACGTATGCCGACAAGAATAAAATTACGTTATTCAGAATGCCGATTCAGCTATACGTAATTCATGTTATTCAGAACGCCGATCGAGCTATACGTAATTCACGTTATTCAGAACGCCAATTGAGCTATACGTAAAAAAAGCCGTCAAAGGATAAGAAAAAATTTATTCCGTAATTGCGAGTGCCACCTAATTTGCCGTTACTGCCGGAGAAGAAAAAGTGACAAATTAGTGATTTTCTTCAATATGCATGTCAACAAAAAATATGCCTGATTGGTTTCGCCAAGCTTGGAGTATGCCGCTCAGCCGAGCGATGTAACGTTATTTGGCGTTTGATCCGTTAAATTACAATTGACGTATGCCGACAAGAATAAAATTACGTTATTCAGAATGCCGATTCAGCTATACGTAATTCATGTTATTCAGAACGCCAATCGAGCTATATGTAATTCACGTTATTCAGAACGCCGATTGAGCTATACGTAAAAAAGCCGTCAAAGGATAAGAAAAAATTTATTCCGTAATTGCGAGTGCCACCTAATTTGCCGTTACTGCCGAAGAAGAAAAAGTGACAAATTAGTGATTTTCTTCAATATGCATGTCAACAAAAAATATGCCTGATTGGTTTCGCCAAGCTTGGAGTATGCCGCTCAGCCAAGCAATGTAACGTTATTTGGCGTTTGATCCATTAAATTACAATTGACGTATGCCGACAAGAATAAAATTACGTTATTCAGAATGCCGATTCAGCTATACGTAATTCATGTTATTCAGAACGCCGATTGAGCTATACGTAATTCACGTTATTCAGAACGCCAATTGAGCTATACGTAAAAAAGCCGTCAAAGGATAAGAAAAAATTTATTCCGTAATTGCGAGTGCCACCTAATTTGCCGTTACTGCCGGAGAAGAAAAAGTGACAAATTAGTGATTTTCTTCAATATGCATGTCAACAAAAAATATGCCTGATTGGTTTCGCCAAGCTTGGAGTATGCCGCTCAGCCGAGCAATGTAACGTTATTTGGCGTTTGATCCGTTAAATTACGATTGACGTATGCCAACAAGAATAAAATTACGTTATTCAGAATGCCGATTCAGCTATACGTAATTCATGTTATTCAGAACGCCGATCGAGCTATACGTAATTCACGTTATTCAGAATGCCAATTGAGCTATACGTAAAAAAGCCGTCAAAGGATAAGAAAAAATTTATTCCGTAATTGCGAGTGCCACCTAATTTGCCGTTACTGCCGGAGAAGAAAAAGTGACAAATTAGTGATTTTCTTCAATATGCATGTCAACAAAAAATATGCCTGATTGGTTTCGCCAAGCTTGGAGTATGCCGCTCAGCCGAGCGATGTAACGTTATTTGGCGTTTGATCCGTTAAATTACGATTGACGTATGCCGACAAGAATAAAATTACGTTATTCAGAATGCCGATTCAGCTATACGTAATTCATGTTATTCAGAACGCCAATCGAGCTATATGTAATTCACGTTATTCAGAACGCCAATTGAGCTATACGTAAAAAAGCCGTCAAAGGATAAGAAAAAATTTATTCCCTTATCGCGAGTGCCACCTAATTTGCCGTTACTGCCGGAGAAGAAAAAGTGACAAATTAGTGATTTTCTTCAATATGCATGTCAACAAAAAATATGCCTGATTGGTTTCGCCAAGCTTGGAGTATGCCGCTCAGCCAAGCGATGTAACGTTATTTGGCGTTTGATCCGTTAAATTACAATTGACGTATGCCGACAAGAATAAAATTACGTTATTCAGAATGCCGATTCAGCTATACGTAATTCATGTTATTCAGAACGCCGATCGAGCTATACGTAATTCACGTTATTCAGAACGCCGATTGAGCTATACGTAAAAAAGCCGTCAAAGGATAAGAAAAAATTTATTCCGTAATCGCGAGTGCCACCTAATTTGCCGTTACTGCCGAAGAAGAAAAAGGGACAAATTAGTGATTTTCTTCAATATGCATGTCAACAAAAAATATGCCTGATTGGTTTCGCCAAGCTTGGAGTATGCCGCTCAGCCGAGCAATGTAACGTTATTTGGCGTTTGATCCGTTAAATTACGATTGACGTATGCCAACAAGAATAAAATTACGTTATTCAGAATGCCGATTCAGCTATACGTAATTCATGTTATTCAGAACGCCGATTGAGCTATACGTAATTCACGTTATTCAGAACGCCAATTGAGCTATACGTAAAAAAACCGTCAAAGGATAAGAAAAAATTTATTCCGTAATCGCGAGTGCCACCTAATTTGCCGTTACTGCCGGAGAAGAAAAAGTGACAAATTAGTGATTTTCTTCAATATGCATGTCAACAAAAAATATGCCTGATTGGTTTCGCCAAGCTTGGAGTATGCCGCTCAGCCGAGCGATGTAACGTTATTTGGCGTTTGATCCGTTAAATTACGATTGACGTATGCCGACAAGAATAAAATTACGTTATTCAGAATGCCGATTCAGCTATACGTAATTCATGTTATTCAGAACGCCAATCGAGCTATACGTAATTCACGTTATTCAGAACGCCGATTGAGCTATACGTAAAAAAGCCGTCAAAGGATAAGAAAAAATTTATTCCGTAATCGCGAGTGCCACCTAATTTGCCGTTACTGCCGGAGAAGAAAAAGTGACAAATTAGTGATTTTCTTCAATATGCATGTCAACAAAAAATATGCCTGATTGGTTTCGCCAAGCTTGGAGTATGCCGCTCAGCCGAGCAATGTAACGTTATTTGGCGTTTGATCCGTTAAATTACGATTGACGTATGCCGACAAGAATAAAATTACGTTATTCAGAATGCCGATTCAGCTATACGTAATTCATGTTATTCAGAACGCCGATCGAGCTATACGTAATTCACGTTATTCAGAACGCCGATTGAGCTATACGTAAAAAAGCCGTCAAAGGATAAGAAAAAATTTATTCCGTAATCGCGAGTGCCACCTAATTTGCCGTTACTGCCGGAGAAGAAAAAGTGACAAATTAGTGATTTTCTTCAATATGCATGTCAACAAAAAATATGCCTGATTGGTTTCGCCAAGCTTGGAGTATGCCGCTCAGCCGAGCGATGTAACGTTATTTGGCGTTTGATCCGTTAAATTACGATTGACGTATGCCAACAAGAATAAAATTACGTTATTCAGAATGCCGATTCAGCTATACGTAATTCATGTTATTCAGAACGCCGATCGAGCTATACGTAATTCACGTTATTCAGAACGCCAATTGAGCTATACGTAAAAAAGCCATCAAAGGATAAGAAAAAATTTATTCCCTTATCGCGAGTGCCACCTAATTTGCCGTTACTGCCGGAGAAGAAAAAGTGACAAATTAGTGATTTTCTTCAATATGCATGTCAACAAAAAATATGCCTGATTGGTTTCGCCAAGCTTGGAGTATGCCGCTCAGCCGAGCGATGTAACGTTATTTGGCGTTTGATCCGTTAAATTACGATTGACGTATGCCGACAAGAATAAAATTACGTTATTCAGAATGCCGATTCAGCTATACGTAATTCATGTTATTCAGAACGCCGATCGAGCTATACGTAATTCACGTTATTCAGAACGCCGATTGAGCTATACGTAAAAAAGCCATCAAAGGATAAGAAAAAATTTATTCCGTAATCGCGAGTGCCACCTAATTTGCCGTTACTGCCGGAGAAGAAAAAGTGACAAATTAGTGATTTTCTTCAATATGCATGTCAACAAAAAATATGCCTGATTGGTTTCGCCAAGCTTGGAGTATGCCGCTCAGCCGAGCGATGTAACGTTATTTGGCGTTCGATCCGTTAAATTACGATTGACGTATGCCGACAAGAATAAAATTACGTTATTCAGAATGCCGATTCAGCTATACGTAATTCATGTTATTCAGAACGCCAATTGAGCTATACGTAATTCACGTTATTCAGAACGCCGATTGAGCTATACGTAAAAAAGCCGTCAAAGGATAAGAAAAAATTTATTCCGTAATCGCGAGTGCCACCTAATTTGCCGTTACTGCCGGAGAAGAAAAAGTGACAAATTAGTGATTTTCTTCAATATGCATGTCAACAAAAAATATGCCTGATTGGTTTCGCCAAGCTTGGAGTATGCCGCTCAGCCGAGCGATGTAACGTTATTTGGCGTTTGATCCGTTAAATTACGATTGACGTATGCCAACAAGAATAAAATTACGTTATTCAGAATGCCGATTCAGCTATACGTAATTCATGTTATTCAGAACGCCGATTGAGCTATACGTAATTCACGTTATTCAGAACGCCGATTGAGCTATACGTAAAAAAGCCGTCAAAGGATAAGAAAAAATTTATTCCGTAATCGCGAGTGCCACCTAATTTGCCGTTACTGCCGGAGAAGAAAAAGTGACAAATTAGTGATTTTCTTCAATATGCATGTCAACAAAAAATATGCCTGATTGGTTTCGCCAAGCTTGGAGTATGCCGCTCAGCCGAGCAATGTAACGTTATTTGGCGTTTGATCCATTAAATTACGATTGACGTATGCCAACAAGAATAAAATTACGTTATTCAGAATGCCGATTCAGCTATACGTAATTCATGTTATTCAGAACGCCGATCGAGCTATACGTAATTCACGTTATTCAGAACGCCAATTGAGCTATACGTAAAAAAGCCATCAAAGGATAAGAAAAAATTTATTCCCTTATCGCGAGTGCCACCTAATTTGCCGTTACTGCCGGAGAAGAAAAAGTGACAAATTAGTGATTTTCTTCAATATGCATGTCAACAAAAAATATGCCTGATTGGTTTCGCCAAGCTTGGAGTATGCCGCTCAGCCGAGCGATGTAACGTTATTTGGCGTTCGATCCGTTAAATTACAATTGACGTATGCCGACAAGAATAAAATTACGTTATTCAGAATGCCGATTCAGCTATACGTAATTCATGTTATTCAGAACGCCGATCGAGCTATACGTAATTCACGTTATTCAGAACGCCGATCGAGCTATACGTAAAAAAGCCATCAAAGGATAAGAAAAAATTTATTCCCTTATCGCGAGTGCCACCTAATTTGCCGTTACTGCCGAAGAAGAAAAAGTGACAAATTAGTGATTTTCTTCAATATGCATGTCAACAAAAAATATGCCTGATTGGTTTCGCCAAGCTTGGAGTATGCCGCTCAGCCGAGCGATGTAACGTTATTTGGCGTTTGATCCGTTAAATTACGATTGACGTATGCCAACAAGAATAAAATTACGTTATTCAGAATGCCGATTCAGCTATACGTAATTCATGTTATTCAGAACGCCGATCGAGCTATACGTAATTCACGTTATTCAGAACGCCAATTGAGCTATACGTAAAAAAGCCGTCAAAGGATAAGAAAAAATTTATTCCCTTATCGCGAGTGCCACCTAATTTGCCGTTACTGCCGGAGAAGAAAAAGTGACAAATTAGTGATTTTCTTCAATATGCATGTCAACAAAAAATATGCCTGATTGGTTTCGCCAAGCTTGGAGTATGCCGCTCAGCCGAGCGATGTAACGTTATTTGGCGTTCGATCCGTTAAATTACGATTGACGTATGCCGACAAGAATAAAATTACGTTATTCAGAATGCCGATTCAGCTATACGTAATTCATGTTATTCAGAACGCCGATTGAGCTATACGTAATTCACGTTATTCAGAACGCCGATCGAGCTATACGTAAAAAAGCCATCAAAGGATAAGAAAAAATTTATTCCGTTATCGCGAGTGCCACCTAATTTGCCGTTACTGCCGAAGAAGAAAAAGTGACAAATTAGTGATTTTCTTCAATATGCATGTCAACAAAAAATATGCCTGATTGGTTTCGCCAAGCTTGGAGTATGCCGCTCAGCCGAGCAATGTAACGTTATTTGGCGTTCGATCCGTTAAATTACGATTGACGTATGCCAACAAGAATAAAATTACGTTATTCAGAATGCCGATTCAGCTATACGTAATTCATGTTATTCAGAACGCCGATTGAGCTATACGTAATTCACGTTATTCAGAACGCCAATTGAGCTATACGTAAAAAAGCCGTCAAAGGATAAGAAAAAATTTATTCCGTAATCGCGAGTGCCACCTAATTTGCCGTTACTGCCGGAGAAGAAAAAGTGACAAATTAGTGATTTTCTTCAATATGCATGTCAACAAAAAATATGCCTGATTGGTTTCGCCAAGCTTGGAGTATGCCGCTCAGCCGAGCGATGTAACGTTATTTGGCGTTTGATCCGTTAAATTACGATTGACGTATGCCGACAAGAATAAAATTACGTTATTCAGAATGCCGATTCAGCTATACGTAATTCATGTTATTCAGAACGCCGATCGAGCTATACGTAATTCACGTTATTCAGAACGCCGATTGAGCTATACGTAAAAAAAGCCGTCAAAGGATAAGAAAAAATTTATTCCCTTATCGCGAGTGCCACCTAATTTGCCGTTACTGCCGGAGAAGAAAAAGTGACAAATTAGTGATTTTCTTCAATATGCATGTCAACAAAAAATATGCCTGATTGGTTTCGCCAAGCTTGGAGTATGCCGCTCAGCCGAGCGATGTAACGTTATTTGGCGTTCGATCCGTTAAATTACAATTGACGTATGCCGACAAGAATAAAATTACGTTATTCAGAATGCCGATTCAGCTATACGTAATTCATGTTATTCAGAACGCCGATCGAGCTATACGTAATTCACGTTATTCAGAACGCCGATTGAGCTATACGTAAAAAAGCCGTCAAAGGATAAGAAAAAATTTATTCCCTTATCGCGAGTGCCACCTAATTTGCCGTTACTGCCGGAGAAGAAAAAGTGACAAATTAGTGATTTTCTTCAATATGCATGTCAACAAAAAATATGCCTGATTGGTTTCGCCAAGCTTGGAGTATGCCGCTCAGCCGAGCGATGTAACGTTATTTGGCGTTTGATCCGTTAAATTACGATTGACGTATGCCGACAAGAATAAAATTACGTTATTCAGAATGCCGATTCAGCTATACGTAATTCATGTTATTCAGAACGCCGATCGAGCTATACGTAATTCACGTTATTCAGAACGCCAATCGAGCTATACGTAAAAAAGCCGTCAAAGGATAAGAAAAAATTTATTCCGTTATCGCGAGTGCCACCTAATTTGCCGTTACTGCCGGAGAAGAAAAAGTGACAAATTAGTGATTTTCTTCAATATGCATGTCAACAAAAAATATGCCTGATTGGTTTCGCCAAGCTTGGAGTATGCCGCTCAGCCGAGCGATGTAACGTTATTTGGCGTTCGATCCGTTAAATTACGATTGACGTATGCCAACAAGAATAAAATTACGTTATTCAGAATGCCGATTCAGCTATACGTAATTCATGTTATTCAGAACGCCGATCGAGCTATACGTAATTCACGTTATTCAGAACGCCGATTGAGCTATACGTAAAAAAGCCATCGAAGGATAAGAAAAAATTTATTCCCTTATCGCGAGTGCCACCTAATTTGCCGTTACTGCCGAAGAAGAAAAAGGGACAAATTAGTGATTTTCTTCAATATGCATGTCAACAAAAATATGCCTGATTGGTTTCGCCAAGCTTGGAGTATGCCGCTCAGCCGAGCGATGTAACGTTATTTGGCGTTCGATCCGTTAAATTACGATTGACGTATGCCAACAAGAATAAAATTACGTTATTCAGAATGCCGATTCAGCTATACGTAATTCATGTTATTCAGAACGCCGATTGAGCTATACGTAATTCACGTTATTCAGAACGCCGATTGAGCTATACGTAAAAAAGCCATCAAAGGATAAGAAAAAATTTATTCCCTTATCGCGAGTGCCACCTAATTTGCCGTTACTGCCGGAGAAGAAAAAGTGACAAATTAGTGATTTTCTTCAATATGCATGTCAACAAAAAATATGCCTGATTGGTTTCGCCAAGCTTGGAGTATGCCGCTCAGCCGAGCGATGTAACGTTATTTGGCGTTCGATCCGTTAAATTACGATTGACGTATGCCGACAAGAATAAAATTACGTTATTCAGAATGCCGATTCAGCTATACGTAATTCATGTTATTCAGAACGCCGATTGAGCTATACGTAATTCACGTTATTCAGAACGCCGATTGAGCTATACGTAAAAAAGCCATCAAAGGATAAGAAAAAATTTATTCCCTTATCGCGAGTGCCACCTAATTTGCCGTTACTGCCGGAGAAGAAAAAGTGACAAATTAGTGATTTTCTTCAATATGCATGTCAACAAAAAATATGCCTGATTGGTTTCGCCAAGCTTGGAGTATGCCGCTCAGCCGAGCGATGTAACGTTATTTGGCGTTTGATCCGTTAAATTACGATTGACGTATGCCAACAAGAATAAAATTACGTTATTCAGAATGCCGATTCAGCTATACGTAATTCATGTTATTCAGAACGCCGATTGAGCTATACGTAATTCACGTTATTCAGAACGCCAATTGAGCTATACGTAAAAAAGCCATCAAAGGATAAGAAAAAATTTATTCCGTTATCGCGAGTGCCACCTAATTTGCCGTTACTGCCGGAGAAGAAAAAGTGACAAATTAGTGATTTTCTTCAATATGCATGTCAACAAAAAATATGCCTGATTGGTTTCGCCAAGCTTGGAGTATGCCGCTCAGCCGAGCGATGTAACGTTATTTGGCGTTCGATCCGTTAAATTACAATTGACGTATGCCAACAAGAATAAAATTACGTTATTCAGAATGCCGATTCAGCTATACGTAATTCATGTTATTCAGAACGCCGATTGAGCTATACGTAATTCACGTTATTCAGAACGCCAATTGAGCTATACGTAAAAAAGCCGTCAAAGGATAAGAAAAAATTTATTCCGTAATCGCGAGTGCCACCTAATTTGCCGTTACTGCCGGAGAAGAAAAAGTGACAAATTAGTGATTTTCTTCAATATGCATGTCAACAAAAAATATGCCTGATTGGTTTCGCCAAGCTTGGAGTATGCCGCTCAGCCGAGCGATGTAACGTTATTTGGCGTTTGATCCGTTAAATTACGATTGACGTATGCCAACAAGAATAAAATTACGTTATTCAGAATGCCGATTCAGCTATACGTAATTCATGTTATTCAGAACGCCGATCGAGCTATACGTAATTCACGTTATTCAGAACGCCGATTGAGCTATACGTAAAAAAGCCGTCAAAGGATAAGAAAAAATTTATTCCCTAATCGCGAGTGCCACCTAATTTGCCGTTACTGCCGGAGAAGAAAAAGTGACAAATTAGTGATTTTCTTCAATATGCATGTCAACAAAAAATATGCCTGATTGGTTTCGCCAAGCTTGGAGTATGCCGCTCAGCCGAGCGATGTAACGTTATTTGGCGTTCGATCCGTTAAATTACGATTGACGTATGCCAACAAGAATAAAATTACGTTATTCAGAATGCCGATTCAGCTATACGTAATTCATGTTATTCAGAACGCCGATTGAGCTATACGTAATTCACGTTATTCAGAACGCCGATTGAGCTATACGTAAAAAAGCCGTCAAAGGATAAGAAAAAATTTATTCCGTAATCGCGAGTGCCACCTAATTTGCCGTTACTGCCGGAGAAGAAAAAGTGACAAATTAGTGATTTTCTTCAATATGCATGTCAACAAAAAATATGCCTGATTGGTTTCGCCAAGCTTGGAGTATGCCGCTCAGCCGAGCGATGTAACGTTATTTGGCGTTTGATCCGTTAAATTACGATTGACGTATGCCGACAAGAATAAAATTACGTTATTCAGAATGCCGATTCAGCTATACGTAATTCATGTTATTCAGAACGCCGATCGAGCTATACGTAATTCACGTTATTCAGAACGCCGATTGAGCTATACGTAAAAAAGCCATCAAAGGATAAGAAAAAATTTATTCCCTTATCGCGAGTGCCACCTAATTTGCCGTTACTGCCGGAGAAGAAAAAGTGACAAATTAGTGATTTTCTTCAATATGCATGTCAACAAAAATATGCCTGATTGGTTTCGCCAAGCTTGGAGTATGCCGCTCAGCCGAGCGATGTAACGTTATTTGGCGTTCGATCCGTTAAATTACGATTGACGTATGCCGACAAGAATAAAATTACGTTATTCAGAATGCCGATTCAGCTATACGTAATTCATGTTATTCAGAACGCCGATTGAGCTATACGTAATTCACGTTATTCAGAACGCCGATTGAGCTATACGTAAAAAAGCCGTCAAAGGATAAGAAAAAATTTATTCCCTTATCGCGAGTGCCACCTAATTTGCCGTTACTGCCGGAGAAGAAAAAGTGACAAATTAGTGATTTTCTTCAATATGCATGTCAACAAAAAATATGCCTGATTGGTTTCGCCAAGCTTGGAGTATGCCGCTCAGCCGAGCGATGTAACGTTATTTGGCGTTCGATCCGTTAAATTACGATTGACGTATGCCAACAAGAATAAAATTACGTTATTCAGAATGCCGATTCAGCTATACGTAATTCATGTTATTCAGAACGTCGATCGAGCTATACGTAATTCACGTTATTCAGAACGCCGATCGAGCTATACGTAAAAAAGCCATCAAAGGATAAGAAAAAATTTATTCCCTTATCGCGAGTGCCACCTAATTTGCCGTTACTGCCAGAGAAGAAAAAGTGACAAATTAGTGATTTTCTTCAATATGCATGTCAACAAAAATATGCCTGATTGGTTTCGCCAAGCTTGGAGTATGCCGCTCAGCCGAGCGATGTAACGTTATTTGGCGTTCGATCCGTTAAATTACGATTGACGTATGCCAACAAGAATAAAATTACGTTATTCAGAATGCCGATTCAGCTATACGTAATTCATGTTATTCAGAACGCCGATTGAGCTATACGTAATTCACGTTATTCAGAACGCCAATCGAGCTATACGTAAAAAAGCCATCAAAGGATAAGAAAAAATTTATTCCCTTATCGCGAGTGCCACCTAATTTGCCGTTACTGCCGGAGAAGAAAAAGTGACAAATTAGTGATTTTCTTCAATATGCATGTCAACAAAAAATATGCCTGATTGGTTTCGCCAAGCTTGGAGTATGCCGCTCAGCCGAGCGATGTAACGTTATTTGGCGTTCGATCCGTTAAATTACGATTGACGTATGCCAACAAGAATAAAATTACGTTATTCAGAATGCCGATTCAGCTATACGTAATTCATGTTATTCAGAACGCCGATCGAGCTATACGTAATTCACGTTATTCAGAACGCCGATTGAGCTATACGTAAAAAAGCCGTCAAAGGATAAGAAAAAATTTATTCCCTTATCGCGAGTGCCACCTAATTTGCCGTTACTGCCGGAGAAGAAAAAGTGACAAATTAGTGATTTTCTTCAATATGCATGTCAACAAAAAATATGCCTGATTGGTTTCGCCAAGCTTGGAGTATGCCGCTCAGCCGAGCGATGTAACGTTATTTGGCGTTTGATCCGTTAAATTACGATTGACGTATGCCAACAAGAATAAAATTACGTTATTCAGAATGCCGATTCAGCTATACGTAATTCATGTTATTCAGAACGCCGATTGAGCTATACGTAATTCACGTTATTCAGAACGCCGATTGAGCTATACGTAAAAAAGCCATCAAAGGATAAGAAAAAATTTATTCCCTTATCGCGAGTGCCACCTAATTTGCCGTTACTGCCGGAGAAGAAAAAGTGACAAATTAGTGATTTTCTTCAATATGCATGTCAACAAAAAATATGCCTGATTGGTTTCGCCAAGCTTGGAGTATGCCGCTCAGCCGAGCGATGTAACGTTATTTGGCGTTCGATCCGTTAAATTACGATTGACGTATGCCAACAAGAATAAAATTACGTTATTCAGAATGCCGATTCAGCTATACGTAATTCATGTTATTCAGAACGCCGATCGAGCTATACGTAATTCACGTTATTCAGAACGCCGATTGAGCTATACGTAAAAAAAGCCGTCAAAGGATAAGAAAAAATTTATTCCGTAATCGCGAGTGCCACCTAATTTGCCGTTACTGCCGGAGAAGAAAAAGTGACAAATTAGTGATTTTCTTCAATATGCATGTCAACAAAAAATATGCCTGATTGGTTTCGCCAAGCTTGGAGTATGCCGCTCAGCCGAGCGATGTAACGTTATTTGGCGTTCGATCCGTTAAATTACGATTGACGTATGCCGACAAGAATAAAATTACGTTATTCAGAATGCCGATTCAGCTATACGTAATTCATGTTATTCAGAACGCCGATCGAGCTATACGTAATTCACGTTATTCAGAACGCCGATCGAGCTATACGTAAAAAAGCCATCAAAGGATAAGAAAAAATTTATTCCCTTATCGCGAGTGCCACCTAATTTGCCGTTACTGCCGGAGAAGAAAAAGTGACAAATTAGTGATTTTCTTCAATATGCATGTCAACAAAAAATATGCCTGATTGGTTTCGCCAAGCTTGGAGTATGCCGCTCAGCCGAGCGATGTAACGTTATTTGGCGTTCGATCCGTTAAATTACGATTGACGTATGCCAACAAGAATAAAATTACGTTATTCAGAATGCCGATTCAGCTATACGTAATTCATGTTATTCAGAACGCCGATCGAGCTATACGTAATTCACGTTATTCAGAACGCCAATTGAGCTATACGTAAAAAAGCCGTCAAAGGATAAGAAAAAATTTATTCCGTAATCGCGAGTGCCACCTAATTTGCCGTTACTGCCGGAGAAGAAAAAGTGACAAATTAGTGATTTTCTTCAATATGCATGTCAACAAAAAATATGCCTGATTGGTTTCGCCAAGCTTGGAGTATGCCGCTCAGCCGAGCGATGTAACGTTATTTGGCGTTCGATCCGTTAAATTACGATTGACGTATGCCGACAAGAATAAAATTACGTTATTCAGAATGCCGATTCAGCTATACGTAATTCATGTTATTCAGAACGCCGATCGAGCTATACGTAATTCACGTTATTCAGAACGCCGATCGAGCTATACGTAAAAAAGCCATCAAAGGATAAGAAAAAATTTATTCCCTTATCGCGAGTGCCACCTAATTTGCCGTTACTGCCGAAGAAGAAAAAGGGACAAATTAGTGATTTTCTTCAATATGCATGTCAACAAAAAATATGCCTGATTGGTTTCGCCAAGCTTGGAGTATGCCGCTCAGCCGAGCGATGTAACGTTATTTGGCGTTCGATCCGTTAAATTACGATTGACGTATGCCAACAAGAATAAAATTACGTTATTCAGAATGCCGATTCAGCTATACGTAATTCATGTTATTCAGAACGCCTGATTCAGAGCTATACGTAAAAAAGCCATCGAAGGATAAGAAAAAATTTATTCCCTTATCGCGAGTGCCACCTAATTTGCCGTTACTGCCGGAGAAGAAAAAGTGACAAATTAGTGATTTTCTTCAATATGCATGTCAACAAAAAATATGCCTGATTGGTTTCGCCAAGCTTGGAGTATGCCGCTCAGCCGAGCGATGTAACGTTATTTGGCGTTCGATCCGTTAAATTACGATTGACGTATGCCAACAAGAATAAAATTACGTTATTCAGAATGCCGATTCAGCTATACGTAATTCATGTTATTCAGAACGCTGATCGAGCTATACGTAAAAAAGCCATCAAAGGATAAGAAAAAATTTATTCCCTTATCGCGAGTGCCACCTAATTTGCCGTTACTGCCGGAGAAGAAAAAGTGACAAATTAGTGATTTTCTTCAATATGCATGTCAACAAAAAATATGCCTGATTGGTTTCGCCAAGCTTGGAGTATGCCGCTCAGCCGAGCGATGTAACGTTATTTGGCGTTCGATCCGTTAAATTACGATTGACGTATGCCAACAAGAATAAAATTACGTTATTCAGAATGCCGATTCAGCTATACGTAATTCATGTTATTCAGAACGTCGATCGAGCTATACGTAATTCACGTTATTCAGAACGCCGATCGAGCTATACGTAAAAAAGCCATCGAAGGATAAGAAAAAATTTATTCCCTTATCGCGAGTGCCACCTAATTTGCCGTTACTGCCGAAGAAGAAAAAGGGACAAATTAGTGATTTTCTTCAATATGCATGTCAACAAAAAATATGCCTGATTGGTTTTGCCAAGCTTGGAGTATGCCGCTCAGCCGAGCGATGTAACGTTATTTGGCGTTCGATCCGTTAAATTACGATTGACGTATGCCAACAAGAATAAAATTACGTTATTCAGAATGCCGATTCAGCTATACGTAATTCATGTTATTCAGAACGCCGATTGAGCTATATGTAATTCACGTTATTCAGAACGCCGATTGAGCTATACGTAAAAAAAGCCGTCAAAGGATAAGAAAAAATTTATTCCCTTATCGCGAGTGCCACCTAATTTGCCGTTACTGCCGGAGAAGAAAAAGTGACAAATTAGTGATTTTCTTCAATATGCATGTCAACAAAAAATATGCCTGATTGGTTTCGCCAAGCTTGGAGTATGCCGCTCAGCCGAGCGATGTAACGTTATTTGGCGTTCGATCCGTTAAATTACGATTGACGTATGCCGACAAGAATAAAATTACGTTATTCAGAATGCCGATTCAGCTATACGTAATTCATGTTATTCAGAACGCCGATCGAGCTATACGTAATTCACGTTATTCAGAACGCCAATTGAGCTATACGTAAAAAAGCCGTCAAAGGATAAGAAAAAATTTATTCCCTTATCGCGAGTGCCACCTAATTTGCCGTTACTGCCGGAGAAGAAAAAGTGACAAATTAGTGATTTTCTTCAATATGCATGTCAACAAAAAATATGCCTGATTGGTTTCGCCAAGCTTGGAGTATGCCGCTCAGCCGAGCGATGTAACGTTATTTGGCGTTCGATCCGTTAAATTACGATTGACGTATGCCAACAAGAATAAAATTACGTTATTCAGAATGCCGATTCAGCTATACGTAATTCATGTTATTCAGAACGCCGATCGAGCTATACGTAATTCACGTTATTCAGAACGCCAATTGAGCTATACGTAAAAAAGCCGTCAAAGGATAAGAAAAAATTTATTCCGTAATCGCGAGTGCCACCTAATTTGCCGTTACTGCCGGAGAAGAAAAAGTGACAAATTAGTGATTTTCTTCAATATGCATGTCAACAAAAAATATGCCTGATTGGTTTCGCCAAGCTTGGAGTATGCCGCTCAGCCGAGCGATGTAACGTTATTTGGCGTTTGATCCGTTAAATTACGATTGACGTATGCCAACAAGAATAAAATTACGTTATTCAGAATGCCGATTCAGCTATACGTAATTCATGTTATTCAGAACGCTGATCGAGCTATACGTAAAAAAGCCATCAAAGGATAAGAAAAAATTTATTCCCTTATCGCGAGTGCCACCTAATTTGCCGTTACTGCCGGAGAAGAAAAAGTGACAAATTAGTGATTTTCTTCAATATGCATGTCAACAAAAAATATGCCTGATTGGTTTCGCCAAGCTTGGAGTATGCCGCTCAGCCGAGCGATGTAACGTTATTTGGCGTTTGATCCGTTAAATTACGATTGACGTATGCCGACAAGAATAAAATTACGTTATTCAGAATGCCGATTCAGCTATACGTAATTCATGTTATTCAGAACGTCGATCGAGCTATACGTAATTCACGTTATTCAGAACGCCGATCGAGCTATACGTAAAAAAGCCATCAAAGGATAAGAAAAAATTTATTCCCTTATCGCGAGTGCCACCTAATTTGCCGTTACTGCCGGAGAAGAAAAAGTGACAAATTAGTGATTTTCTTCAATATGCATGTCAACAAAAATATGCCTGATTGGTTTCGCCAAGCTTGGAGTATGCCGCTCAGCCGAGCGATGTAACGTTATTTGGCGTTCGATCCGTTAAATTACGATTGACGTATGCCAACAAGAATAAAATTACGTTATTCAGAATGCCGATTCAGCTATACGTAATTCATGTTATTCAGAACGCTGATCAAGCTATACGTAAAAAAGCCATCGAAGGATAAGAAAAAATTTATTCCCTTATCGCGAGTGCCACCTAATTTGCCGTTACTGCCGGAGAAGAAAAAGTGACAAATTAGTGATTTTCTTCAATATGCATGTCAACAAAAAATATGCCTGATTGGTTTCGCCAAGCTTGGAGTATGCCGCTCAGCCGAGCGATGTAACGTTATTTGGCGTTCGATCCGTTAAATTACGATTGACGTATGCCAACAAGAATAAAATTACGTTATTCAGAATGCCGATTCAGCTATACGTAATTCATGTTATTCAGAACGCCGATTGAGCTATACGTAATTCACGTTATTCAGAACGCCGATTGAGCTATACGTAAAAAAGCCATCAAAGGATAAGAAAAAATTTATTCCCTTATCGCGAGTGCCACCTAATTTGCCGTTACTGCCGGAGAAGAAAAAGTGACAAATTAGTGATTTTCTTCAATCATGCATGTCAACAAAAAATATGCCTGATTGGTTTCGCCAAGCTTGGAGTATGCCGCTCAGCCGAGCGATGTAACATTATTTGGCGTTCGATCCGTTAAATTACGATTGACGTATGCCAACAAGAATAAAATTACGTTATTCAGAATGCCGATTCAGCTATACGTAATTCATGTTATTCAGAACGCTGATCAAGCTATACGTAAAAAAGCCATCAAAGGATAAGAAAAAATTTATTCCGTTATCGCGAGTGCCACCTAATTTGCCGTTACTGCCGGAGAAGAAAAAGTGACAAATTAGTGATTTTCTTCAATATGCATGTCAACAAAAAATATGCCTGATTGGTTTCGCCAAGCTTGGAGTATGCCGCTCAGCCGAGCGATGTAACGTTATTTGGCGTTTGATCCGTTAAATTACGATTGACGTATGCCAACAAGAATAAAATTACGTTATTCAGAATGCCGATTCAGCTATACGTAATTCATGTTATTCAGAACGCTGATCAAGCTATACGTAAAAAAGCCATCAAAGGATAAGAAAAAATTTATTCCCTTATCGCGAGTGCCACCTAATTTGCCGTTACTGCCGGAGAAGAAAAAGTGACAAATTAGTGATTTTCTTCAATATGCATGTCAACAAAAAATATGCCTGATTGGTTTCGCCAAGCTTGGAGTATGCCGCTCAGCCGAGCGATGTAACGTTATTTGGCGTTCGATCCGTTAAATTACGATTGACGTATGCCAACAAGAATAAAATTACGTTATTCAGAATGCCGATTCAGCTATACGTAATTCATGTTATTCAGAACGCCGATCGAGCTATACGTAATTCACGTTATTCAGAACGCCAATCGAGCTATACGTAAAAAAGCCATCGAAGGATAAGAAAAAATTTATTCCGTAATCGCGAGTGCCACCTAATTTGCCGTTACTGCCGGAGAAGAAAAAGTGACAAATTAGTGATTTTCTTCAATATGCATGTCAACAAAAATATGCCTGATTGGTTTCGCCAAGCTTGGAGTATGCCGCTCAGCCGAGCGATGTAACGTTATTTGGCGTTCGATCCGTTAAATTACAATTGACGTATGCCAACAAGAATAAAATTACGTTATTCAGAATGCCGATTCAGCTATACGTAATTCATGTTATTCAGAACGCCGATCGAGCTATACGTAATTCACGTTATTCAGAACGCCGATCGAGCTATACGTAAAAAAGCCGTCAAAGGATAAGAAAAAATTTATTCCCTTATCGCGAGTGCCACCTAATTTGCCGTTACTGCCGGAGAAGAAAAAGTGACAAATTAGTGATTTTCTTCAATATGCATGTCAACAAAAAATATGCCTGATTGGTTTCGCCAAGCTTGGAGTATGCCGCTCAGCCGAGCAATGTAACGTTATTTGGCGTTCGATCCGTTAAATTACGATTGACGTATGCCAACAAGAATAAAATTACGTTATTCAGAATGCCGATTCAGCTATACGTAATTCATGTTATTCAGAACGCTGATCGAGCTATACGTAAAAAAGCCATCGAAAGGATAAGAAAAAATTTATTCCCTTATCGCGAGTGCCACCTAATTTGCCGTTACTGCCGGAGAAGAAAAAGTGACAAATTAGTGATTTTCTTCAATATGCATGTCAACAAAAAATATGCCTGATTGGTTTCGCCAAGCTTGGAGTATGCCGCTCAGCCGAGCGATGTAACGTTATTTGGCGTTCGATCCGTTAAATTACGATTGACGTATGCCAACAAGAATAAAATTACGTTATTCAGAATGCCGATTCAGCTATACGTAATTCATGTTATTCAGAACGTCGATCGAGCTATACGTAATTCACGTTATTCAGAACGCCGATCGAGCTATACGTAAAAAAGCCATCAAAGGATAAGAAAAAATTTATTCCCTTATCGCGAGTGCCACCTAATTTGCCGTTACTGCCGGAGAAGAAAAAGTGACAAATTAGTGATTTTCTTCAATATGCATGTCAACAAAAAATATGCCTGATTGGTTTCGCCAAGCTTGGAGTATGCCGCTCAGCCGAGCGATGTAACGTTATTTGGCGTTCGATCCGTTAAATTACGATTGACGTATGCCAACAAGAATAAAATTACGTTATTCAGAATGCCGATTCAGCTATACGTAATTCATGTTATTCAGAACGCTGATCGAGCTATACGTAAAAAAGCCATCAAAGGATAAGAAAAAATTTATTCCCTTATCGCGAGTGCCACCTAATTTGCCGTTACTGCCGGAGAAGAAAAAGGGACAAATTAGTGATTTTCTTCAATATGCATGTCAACAAAAATATGCCTGATTGGTTTCGCCAAGCTTGGAGTATGCCGCTCAGCCGAGCGATGTAACGTTATTTGGCGTTCGATCCGTTAAATTACGATTGACGTATGCCAACAAGAATAAAATTACGTTATTCAGAATGCCGATTCAGCTATACGTAATTCATGTTATTCAGAACGCTCGACTATCGAAGCTATATACGTAAAAAAGCCATCGAAGGATAAGAAAAAATTTATTCCCTTATCGCGAGTGCCACCTAATTTGCCGTTACTGCCGGAGAAGAAAAAGTGACAAATTAGTGATTTTCTTCAATATGCATGTCAACAAAAAATATGCCTGATTGGTTTCGCCAAGCTTGGAGTATGCCGCTCAGCCGAGCGATGTAACGTTATTTGGCGTTCGATCCGTTAAATTACGATTGACGTATGCCAACAAGAATAAAATTACGTTATTCAGAATGCCGATTCAGCTATACGTAATTCATGTTATTCAGAACGCCGATTGAGCTATACGTAATTCACGTTATTCAGAACGCTGATTGAGCTATACGTAAAAAAGCCATCAAAGGATAAGAAAAAATTTATTCCCTTATCGCGAGTGCCACCTAATTTGCCGTTACTGCCGGAGAAGAAAAAGTGACAAATTAGTGATTTTCTTCAATATGCATGTCAACAAAAAATATGCCTGATTGGTTTCGCCAAGCTTGGAGTATGCCGCTCAGCCGAGCGATGTAACGTTATTTGGCGTTCGATCCGTTAAATTACGATTGACGTATGCCAACAAGAATAAAATTACGTTATTCAGAATGCCGATTCAGCTATACGTAATTCATGTTATTCAGAACGTCGATTGAGCTATACGTAATTCACGTTATTCAGAACGCCGATCGAGCTATACGTAAAAAAGCCATCAAAGGATAAGAAAAAATTTATTCCCTTATCGCGAGTGCCACCTAATTTGCCGTTACTGCCGGAGAAGAAAAAGTGACAAATTAGTGATTTTCTTCAATATGCATGTCAACAAAAATATGCCTGATTGGTTTCGCCAAGCTTGGAGTATGCCGCTCAGCCGAGCGATGTAACGTTATTTGGCGTTTGATCCGTTAAATTACGATTGACGTATGCCAACAAGAATAAAATTACGTTATTCAGAATGCCGATTCAGCTATACGTAATTCATGTTATTCAGAACGCTGATCGAGCTATACGTAAAAAAGCCATCAAAGGATAAGAAAAAATTTATTCCCTTATCGCGAGTGCCACCTAATTTGCCGTTACTGCCGGAGAAGAAAAAGTGACAAATTAGTGATTTTCTTCAATATGCATGTCAACAAAAAATATGCCTGATTGGTTTCGCCAAGCTTGGAGTATGCCGCTCAGCCGAGCGATGTAACGTTATTTGGCGTTCGATCCGTTAAATTACGATTGACGTATGCCGACAAGAATAAAATTACGTTATTCAGAATGCCGATTCAGCTATACGTAATTCATGTTATTCAGAACGCCGATCGAGCTATACGTAATTCACGTTATTCAGAACGCCGATCGAGCTAT
This sequence comes from Mermis nigrescens, assembly GCA_036768485.1. NCBI lineage: Eukaryota > Metazoa > Nematoda > Enoplea > Mermithida > Mermithidae > Mermis > Mermis nigrescens. The sequence continues at coordinate 50,762 of JAVLUZ010000326.1, forward strand.
ACGTAAAAAAGCCATCAAAGGATAAGAAAAAATTTATTCCCTTATCGCGAGTGCCACCTAATTTGCCGTTACTGCCGGAGAAGAAAAAGTGACAAATTAGTGATTTTCTTCAATATGCATGTCAACAAAAAATATGCCTGATTGGTTTCGCCAAGCTTGGAGTATGCCGCTCAGCCGAGCGATGTAACGTTATTTGGCGTTCGATCCGTTAAATTACGATTGACGTATGCCAACAAGAATAAAATTACGTTATTCAGAATGCCGATTCAGCTATACGTAATTCATGTTATTCAGAACGCCGATCGAGCTATACGTAATTCACGTTATTCAGAACGCCGATCGAGCTATACGTAAAAAAGCCATCAAAGGATAAGAAAAAATTTATTCCCTTATCGCGAGTGCCACCTAATTTGCCGTTACTGCCGGAGAAGAAAAAGTGACAAATTAGTGATTTTCTTCAATATGCATGTCAACAAAAATATGCCTGATTGGTTTCGCCAAGCTTGGAGTATGCCGCTCAGCCGAGCGATGTAACGTTATTTGGCGTTCGATCCGTTAAATTACGATTGACGTATGCCAACAAGAATAAAATTACGTTATTCAGAATGCCGATTCAGCTATACGTAATTCATGTTATTCAGAACGCCGATCGAGCTATACGTAATTCACGTTATTCAGAACGCCGATTGAGCTATACGTAAAAAAGCCATCAAAGGATAAGAAAAATTTATTCCCTTATCGCGAGTGCCACCTAATTTGCCGTTACTGCCGGAGAAGAAAAAGTGACAAATTAGTGATTTTCTTCAATATGCATGTCAACAAAAAATATGCCTGATTGGTTTCGCCAAGCTTGGAGTATGCCGCTCAGCCGAGCGATGTAACGTTATTTGGCGTTCGATCCGTTAAATTACGATTGACGTATGCCAACAAGAATAAAATTACGTTATTCAGAATGCCGATTCAGCTATACGTAATTCATGTTATTCAGAACGTCGATTGAGCTATACGTAATTCACGTTATTCAGAACGCCGATCGAGCTATACGTAAAAAAGCCATCGAAGGATAAGAAAAAATTTATTCCCTTATCGCGAGTGCCACCTAATTTGCCGTTACTGCCGGAGAAGAAAAAGTGACAAATTAGTGATTTTCTTCAATATGCATGTCAACAAAAAATATGCCTGATTGGTTTCGCCAAGCTTGGAGTATGCCGCTCAGCCGAGCGATGTAACGTTATTTGGCGTTCGATCCGTTAAATTACGATTGACGTATGCCAACAAGAATAAAATTACGTTATTCAGAATGCCGATTCAGCTATACGTAATTCATGTTATTCAGAACGCTGATCAAGCTATACGTAAAAAAGCCATCAAAGGATAAGAAAAAATTTATTCCCTTATCGCGAGTGCCACCTAATTTGCCGTTACTGCCGGAGAAGAAAAAGTGACAAATTAGTGATTTTCTTCAATATGCATGTCAACAAAAAATATGCCTGATTGGTTTCGCCAAGCTTGGAGTATGCCGCTCAGCCGAGCGATGTAACGTTATTTGGCGTTCGATCCGTTAAATTACGATTGACGTATGCCAACAAGAATAAAATTACGTTATTCAGAATGCCGATTCAGCTATACGTAATTCATGTTATTCAGAACGTCGATCGAGCTATACGTAATTCACGTTATTCAGAACGCCGATCGAGCTATACGTAAAAAAGCCATCGAAGGATAAGAAAAAATTTATTCCCTTATCGCGAGTGCCACCTAATTTGCCGTTACTGCCGGAGAAGAAAAAGTGACAAATTAGTGATTTTCTTCAATATGCATGTCAACAAAAAATATGCCTGATTGGTTTCGCCAAGCTTGGAGTATGCCGCTCAGCCGAGCGATGTAACGTTATTTGGCGTTCGATCCGTTAAATTACGATTGACGTATGCCAACAAGAATAAAATTACGTTATTCAGAATGCCGATTCAGCTATACGTAATTCATGTTATTCAGAACGCCGATCGAGCTATACGTAATTCACGTTATTCAGAACGCCGATTGAGCTATACGTAAAAAAGCCATCAAAGGATAAGAAAAAATTTATTCCCTTATCGCGAGTGCCACCTAATTTGCCGTTACTGCCGGAGAAGAAAAAGTGACAAATTAGTGATTTTCTTCAATATGCATGTCAACAAAAAATATGCCTGATTGGTTTCGCCAAGCTTGGAGTATGCCGCTCAGCCGAGCGATGTAACGTTATTTGGCGTTCGATCCGTTAAATTACGATTGACGTATGCCAACAAGAATAAAATTACGTTATTCAGAATGCCGATTCAGCTATACGTAATTCATGTTATTCAGAACGCCGATTGAGCTATACGTAATTCACGTTATTCAGAACGCCGATTGAGCTATACGTAAAAAAGCCATCAAAGGATAAGAAAAAATTTATTCCCTTATCGCGAGTGCCACCTAATTTGCCGTTACTGCCGGAGAAGAAAAAGTGACAAATTAGTGATTTTCTTCAATATGCATGTCAACAAAAAATATGCCTGATTGGTTTCGCCAAGCTTGGAGTATGCCGCTCAGCCGAGCGATGTAACGTTATTTGGCGTTCGATCCGTTAAATTACGATTGACGTATGCCAACAAGAATAAAATTACGTTATTCAGAATGCCGATTCAGCTATACGTAATTCATGTTATTCAGAACGCCGATCGAGCTATACGTAATTCACGTTATTCAGAACGCCGATCGAGCTATACGTAAAAAAGCCATCGAAGGATAAGAAAAAATTTATTCCCTTATCGCGAGTGCCACCTAATTTGCCGTTACTGCCGGAGAAGAAAAAGTGACAAATTAGTGATTTTCTTCAATATGCATGTCAACAAAAAATATGCCTGATTGGTTTCGCCAAGCTTGGAGTATGCCGCTCAGCCGAGCGATGTAACGTTATTTGGCGTTCGATCCGTTAAATTACGATTGACGTATGCCAACAAGAATAAAATTACGTTATTCAGAATGCCGATTCAGCTATACGTAATTCATGTTATTCAGAACGCCGATCGAGCTATACGTAATTCACGTTATTCAGAACGCCGATCGAGCTATACGTAAAAAAAGCCATCAAAGGATAAGAAAAAATTTATTCCCTTATCGCGAGTGCCACCTAATTTGCCGTTACTGCCGGAGAAGAAAAAGTGACAAATTAGTGATTTTCTTCAATATGCATGTCAACAAAAAATATGCCTGATTGGTTTCGCCAAGCTTGGAGTATGCCGCTCAGCCGAGCGATGTAACGTTATTTGGCGTTCGATCCGTTAAATTACGATTGACGTATGCCAACAAGAATAAAATTACGTTATTCAGAATGCCGATTCAGCTATACGTAATTCATGTTATTCAGAACGCCGATCGAGCTATACGTAATTCACGTTATTCAGAACGCCGATCGAGCTATACGTAAAAAAGCCATCGAAGGATAAGAAAAAATTTATTCCCTTATCGCGAGTGCCACCTAATTTGCCGTTACTGCCGGAGAAGAAAAAGTGACAAATTAGTGATTTTCTTCAATATGCATGTCAACAAAAAATATGCCTGATTGGTTTCGCCAAGCTTGGAGTATGCCGCTCAGCCGAGCGATGTAACGTTATTTGGCGTTCGATCCGTTAAATTACGATTGACGTATGCCAACAAGAATAAAATTACGTTATTCAGAATGCCGATTCAGCTATACGTAATTCATGTTATTCAGAACGCTGATCAAGCTATACGTAAAAAAGCCATCGAAGGATAAGAAAAAATTTATTCCCTTATCGCGAGTGCCACCTAATTTGCCGTTACTGCCGGAGAAGAAAAAGTGACAAATTAGTGATTTTCTTCAATATGCATGTCAACAAAAAATATGCCTGATTGGTTTCGCCAAGCTTGGAGTATGCCGCTCAGCCGAGCGATGTAACGTTATTTGGCGTTCGATCCGTTAAATTACGATTGACGTATGCCGACAAGAATAAAATTACGTTATTCAGAATGCCGATTCAGCTATACGTAATTCATGTTATTCAGAACGTCGATTGAGCTATACGTAATTCACGTTATTCAGAACGCCGATCGAGCTATACGTAAAAAAGCCATCAAAGGATAAGAAAAAATTTATTCCCTTATCGCGAGTGCCACCTAATTTGCCGTTACTGCCGGAGAAGAAAAAGTGACAAATTAGTGATTTTCTTCAATATGCATGTCAACAAAAAATATGCCTGATTGGTTTCGCCAAGCTTGGAGTATGCCGCTCAGCCGAGCGATGTAACGTTATTTGGCGTTCGATCCGTTAAATTACGATTGACGTATGCCGACAAGAATAAAATTACGTTATTCAGAATGCCGATTCAGCTATACGTAATTCATGTTATTCAGAACGTCGATCGAGCTATACGTAATTCACGTTATTCAGAACGCCGATCGAGCTATACGTAAAAAAGCCATCGAAGGATAAGAAAAAATTTATTCCCTTATCGCGAGTGCCACCTAATTTGCCGTTACTGCCGAAGAAGAAAAAGTGACAAATTAGTGATTTTCTTCAATCATGCATGTCAACAAAAAATATGCCTGATTGGTTTCGCAAAGCTTGGAGTATGCCGCTCAGCCGAGCGATGTAACGTTATTTGGCGTTCGATCCGTTAAATTACGATTGACGTATGCCAACAAGAATAAAATTACGTTATTCAGAATGCCGATTCAGCTATACGTAATTCATGTTATTCAGAACGCTGATCAAGCTATACGTAAAAAAGCCATCGAAGGATAAGAAAAAATTTATTCCCTTATCGCGAGTGCCACCTAATTTGCCGTTACTGCCGGAGAAGAAAAAGTGACAAATTAGTGATTTTCTTCAATATGCATGTCAACAAAAAATATGCCTGATTGGTTTCGCCAAGCTTGGAGTATGCCGCTCAGCCGAGCGATGTAACGTTATTTGGCGTTCGATCCGTTAAATTACGATTGACGTATGCCGACAAGAATAAAATTACGTTATTCAGAATGCCGATTCAGCTATACGTAATTCATGTTATTCAGAACGCCGATCGAGCTATACGTAATTCACGTTATTCAGAACGCCGATTGAGCTATACGTAAAAAAGCCATCAAAGGATAAGAAAAAATTTATTCCCTTATCGCGAGTGCCACCTAATTTGCCGTTACTGCTAAAGAAGAAAAAGTGACAAATTAGTGATTTTCTTCAATCATGCATGTCAACAAAAATATGCCTGATTGGTTTCGCCAAGCTTGGAGTATGCCGCTCAGCCGAGCGATGTAACGTTATTTGGCGTTCGATCCGTTAAATTACGATTGACGTATGCCAACAAGAATAAAATTACGTTATTCAGAATGCCGATTCAGCTATACGTAATTCATGTTATTCAGAACGTCGATTGAGCTATACGTAATTCACGTTATTCAGAACGCCGATCGAGCTATACGTAAAAAAGCCATCGAAGGATAAGAAAAAATTTATTCCCTTATCGCGAGTGCCACCTAATTTGCCGTTACTGCCGGAGAAGAAAAAGTGACAAATTAGTGATTTTCTTCAATATGCATGTCAACAAAAAATATGCCTGATTGGTTTCGCCAAGCTTGGAGTATGCCGCTCAGCCGAGCGATGTAACGTTATTTGGCGTTCGATCCGTTAAATTACGATTGACGTATGCCAACAAGAATAAAATTACGTTATTCAGAATGCCGATTCAGCTATACGTAATTCATGTTATTCAGAACGTCGATCGAGCTATACGTAATTCACGTTATTCAGAACGCCGATCGAGCTATACGTAAAAAAGCCATCGAAGGATAAGAAAAAATTTATTCCCTTATCGCGAGTGCCACCTAATTTGCCGTTACTGCCGGAGAAGAAAAAGTGACAAATTAGTGATTTTCTTCAATCATGCATGTCAACAAAAATATGCCTGATTTGTTTCGCCAAGCTTGGAGTATGCCGCTCAGCCGAGCGATGTAACATTATTTGGCGTTCGATCCGTTAAATTACGATTGACGTATGCCAACAAGAATAAAATTACGTTATTCAGAATGCCGATTCAGCTATACGTAATTCATGTTATTCAGAACGCTGATCAAGCTATACGTAAAAAAGCCATCGAAGGATAAGAAAAAATTTATTCCCTTATCGCGAGTGCCACCTAATTTGCCGTTACTGCCGGAGAAGAAAAAGTGACAAATTAGTGATTTTCTTCAATATGCATGTCAACAAAAAATATGCCTGATTGGTTTCGCCAAGCTTGGAGTATGCCGCTCAGCCGAGCGATGTAACGTTATTTGGCGTTCGATCCGTTAAATTACGATTGACGTATGCCAACAAGAATAAAATTACGTTATTCAGAATGCCGATTCAGCTATACGTAATTCATGTTATTCAGAACGTCGATTGAGCTATACGTAATTCACGTTATTCAGAACGCCGATCGAGCTATACGTAAAAAAGCCATCAAAGGATAAGAAAAAATTTATTCCCTTATCGCGAGTGCCACCTAATTTGCCGTTACTGCTGGAGAAGAAAAAGTGACAAATTAGTGATTTTCTTCAATCATGCATGTCAACAAAAAATATGCCTGATTGGTTTCGCCAAGCTTGGAGTATGCCGCTCAGCCGAGCGATGTAACGTTATTTGGCGTTCGATCCGTTAAATTACGATTGACGTATGCCAACAAGAATAAAATTACGTTATTCAGAATGCCGATTCAGCTATACGTAATTCATGTTATTCAGAACGCTGATCAAGCTATACGTAAAAAAGCCATCGAAGGATAAGAAAAAATTTATTCCCTTATCGCGAGTGCCACCTAATTTGCCGTTACTGCCGGAGAAGAAAAAGTGACAAATTAGTGATTTTCTTCAATATGCATGTCAACAAAAAATATGCCTGATTGGTTTCGCCAAGCTTGGAGTATGCCGCTCAGCCGAGCGATGTAACGTTATTTGGCGTTCGATCCGTTAAATTACGATTGACGTATGCCAACAAGAATAAAATTACGTTATTCAGAATGCCGATTCAGCTATACGTAATTCATGTTATTCAGAACGCCGATTGAGCTATACGTAATTCACGTTATTCAGAACGCCGATTGAGCTATACGTAAAAAAAGCCATCAAAGGATAAGAAAAAATTTATTCCCTTATCGCGAGTGCCACCTAATTTGCCGTTACTGCCGGAGAAGAAAAAGTGACAAATTAGTGATTTTCTTCAATATGCATGTCAACAAAAAATATGCCTGATTGGTTTCGCCAAGCTTGGAGTATGCCGCTCAGCCGAGCGATGTAACGTTATTTGGCGTTCGATCCGTTAAATTACGATTGACGTATGCCGACAAGAATAAAATTACGTTATTCAGAATGCCGATTCAGCTATACGTAATTCATGTTATTCAGAACGTCGATCGAGCTATACGTAATTCACGTTATTCAGAACGCCGATCGAGCTATACGTAAAAAAGCCATCGAAGGATAAGAAAAAATTTATTCCCTTATCGCGAGTGCCACCTAATTTGCCGTTACTTCTAAAGAAGAAAAAGGGACAAATTAGTGATTTTCTTCAATCATGCATGTCAACAAAAATATGCCTGATTTGTTTCGCAAAGCTTGGAGTATGCCGCTCAGCCGAGCGATGTAACATTATTTGGCGTTCGATCCGTTAAATTACGATTGACGTATGCCAACAAGAATAAAATTACGTTATTCAGAATGCCGATTCAGCTATACGTAATTCATGTTATTCAGAACGCTGATCAAGCTATACGTAAAAAAGCCATCGAAGGATAAGAAAAAATTTATTCCCTTATCGCGAGTGCCACCTAATTTGCCGTTACTGCCGGAGTAGAAAAAGTGACAAATTAGTGATTTTCTTCAATATGCATGTCAACAAAAAATATGCCTGATTGGTTTCGCCAAGCTTGGAGTATGCCGCTCAGCCGAGCGATGTAACGTTATTTGGCGTTCGATCCGTTAAATTACGATTGACGTATGCCGACAAGAATAAAATTACGTTATTCAGAATGCCGATTCAGCTATACGTAATTCATGTTATTCAGAACGTCGATCGAGCTATACGTAATTCACGTTATTCAGAACGCCGATCGAGCTATACGTAAAAAAGCCATCAAAGGATAAGAAAAAATTTATTCCCTTATCGCGAGTGCCACCTAATTTGCCGTTACTTCTAAAGAAGAAAAAGGGACAAATTAGTGATTTTCTTCAATCATGCATGTCAACAAAAATATGCCTGATTTGTTTCGCAAAGCTTGGAGTATGCCGCTCAGCCGAGCGATGTAACATTATTTGGCGTTCGATCCGTTAAATTACGATTGACGTATGCCAACAAGAATAAAATTACGTTATTCAGAATGCCGATTCAGCTATACGTAATTCATGTTATTCAGAACGCTGATCAAGCTATACGTAAAAAAGCCATCGAAGGATAAGAAAAAATTTATTCCCTTATCGCGAGTGCCACCTAATTTGCCGTTACTGCCGGAGAAGAAAAAGTGACAAATTAGTGATTTTCTTCAATATGCATGTCAACAAAAAATATGCCTGATTGGTTTCGCCAAGCTTGGAGTATGCCGCTCAGCCGAGCGATGTAACGTTATTTGGCGTTCGATCCGTTAAATTACGATTGACGTATGCCGACAAGAATAAAATTACGTTATTCAGAATGCCGATTCAGCTATACGTAATTCATGTTATTCAGAACGCCGATTGAGCTATACGTAATTCACGTTATTCAGAACGCCGATTGAGCTATACGTAAAAAAGCCATCAAAGGATAAGAAAAAATTTATTCCCTTATCGCGAGTGCCACCTAATTTGCCGTTACTGCCGGAGAAGAAAAAGTGACAAATTAGTGATTTTCTTCAATATGCATGTCAACAAAAAATATGCCTGATTGGTTTCGCCAAGCTTGGAGTATGCCGCTCAGCCGAGCGATGTAACGTTATTTGGCGTTCGATCCGTTAAATTACGATTGACGTATGCCAACAAGAATAAAATTACGTTATTCAGAATGCCGATTCAGCTATACGTAATTCATGTTATTCAGAACGTCGATTGAGCTATACGTAATTCACGTTATTCAGAACGCCGATCGAGCTATACGTAAAAAAGCCATCGAAGGATAAGAAAAAATTTATTCCCTTATCGCGAGTGCCACCTAATTTGCCGTTACTGCTAGAGAAGAAAAAGGGACAAATTAGTGATTTTCTTCAATCATGCATGTCAACAAAAATATGCCTGATTTGTTTCGCAAAGCTTGGAGTATGCCGCTCAGCCGAGCGATGTAACATTATTTGGCGTTCGATCCGTTAAATTACGATTGACGTATGCCAACAAGAATAAAATTACGTTATTCAGAATGCCGATTCAGCTATACGTAATTCATGTTATTCAGAACGTCGATTGAGCTATACGTAATTCACGTTATTCAGAACGCCGATCGAGCTATACGTAAAAAAGCCATCGAAGGATAAGAAAAAATTTATTCCCTTATCGCGAGTGCCACCTAATTTGCCGTTACTGCCGGAGAAGAAAAAGTGACAAATTAGTGATTTTCTTCAATATGCATGTCAACAAAAAATATGCCTGATTGGTTTCGCCAAGCTTGGAGTATGCCGCTCAGCCGAGCGATGTAACGTTATTTGGCGTTCGATCCGTTAAATTACGATTGACGTATGCCGACAAGAATAAAATTACGTTATTCAGAATGCCGATTCAGCTATACGTAATTCATGTTATTCAGAACGCCGATTGAGCTATACGTAATTCACGTTATTCAGAACGCCGATTGAGCTATACGTAAAAAAGCCATCAAAGGATAAGAAAAAATTTATTCCCTTATCGCGAGTGCCACCTAATTTGCCGTTACTGCCGGAGAAGAAAAAGTGACAAATTAGTGATTTTCTTCAATATGCATGTCAACAAAAAATATGCCTGATTGGTTTCGCCAAGCTTGGAGTATGCCGCTCAGCCGAGCGATGTAACGTTATTTGGCGTTCGATCCGTTAAATTACAATTGACGTATGCCAACAAGAATAAAATTACGTTATTCAGAATGCCGATTCAGCTATACGTAATTCATGTTATTCAGAACGCCGATCGAGCTATACGTAATTCACGTTATTCAGAACGCCGATCGAGCTATACGTAAAAAAGCCATCAAAGGATAAGAAAAAATTTATTCCCTTATCGCGAGTGCCACCTAATTTGCCGTTACTGCCGGAGAAGAAAAAGTGACAAATTAGTGATTTTCTTCAATATGCATGTCAACAAAAAATATGCCTGATTGGTTTCGCCAAGCTTGGAGTATGCCGCTCAGCCGAGCGATGTAACGTTATTTGGCGTTCGATCCGTTAAATTACGATTGACGTATGCCAACAAGAATAAAATTACGTTATTCAGAATGCCGATTCAGCTATACGTAATTCATGTTATTCAGAACGTCGATCGAGCTATACGTAATTCACGTTATTCAGAACGCCAATCGAGCTATACGTAAAAAAGCCATCGAAGGATAAGAAAAAATTTATTCCCTTATCGCGAGTGCCACCTAATTTGCCGTTACTGCCGGAGAAGAAAAAGTGACAAATTAGTGATTTTCTTCAATCATGCATGTCAACAAAAATATGCCTGATTGGTTTCGCCAAGCTTGGAGTATGCCGCTCAGCCGAGCGATGTAACGTTATTTGGCGTTCGATCCGTTAAATTACGATTGACGTATGCCAACAAGAATAAAATTACGTTATTCAGAATGCCGATTCAGCTATACGTAATTCATGTTATTCAGAACGCTGATCAAGCTATACGTAAAAAAGCCATTGAAGGATAAGAAAAAATTTATTCCCTTATCGCGAGTGCCACCTAATTTGCCGTTACTGCCGGAGAAGAAAAAGTGACAAATTAGTGATTTTCTTCAATATGCATGTCAACAAAAAATATGCCTGATTGGTTTCGCCAAGCTTGGAGTATGCCGCTCAGCCGAGCGATGTAACGTTATTTGGCGTTCGATCCATTAAATTACGATTGACGTATGCCGACAAGAATAAAATTACGTTATTCAGAATGCCAATTCAGCTATACGTAATTCATGTTATTCAGAATGCCGATTGAGCTATACGTAATTCACGTTATTCAGAACGCTGATTGAGCTATACGTAAAAAAGCCATCAAAGGATAAGAAAAAATTTATTCCCTTATCGCGAGTGCCACCTAATTTGCCGTTACTTCTAAAGAAGAAAAAGGGACAAATTAGTGATTTTCTTCAATCAGCATGTCAACAAAAATATGCCTGATTTGTTTCGCAAAGCTTGGAGTATGCCGCTCAGCCGAGCGATGTAACATTATTTGGCGTTCGATCCGTTAAATTACGATTGACGTATGCCAACAAGAATAAAATTACGTTATTCAGAATGCCGATTCAGCTATACGTAATTCATGTTATTCAGAACGTCGATTGAGCTATACGTAATTCACGTTATTCAGAACGCCGATCGAGCTATACGTAAAAAAGCCATCGAAGGATAAGAAAAAATTTATTCCCTTATCGCGAGTGCCACCTAATTTGCCGTTACTGCCGGAGTAGAAAAAGTGACAAATTAGTGATTTTCTTCAATATGCATGTCAACAAAAAATATGCCTGATTGGTTTCGCCAAGCTTGGAGTATGCCGCTCAGCCGAGCGATGTAACGTTATTTGGCGTTCGATCCGTTAAATTACGATTGACGTATGCCGACAAGAATAAAATTACGTTATTCAGAATGCCGATTCAGCTATACGTAATTCATGTTATTCAGAACGTCGATCGAGCTATACGTAATTCACGTTATTCAGAACGCCGATCGAGCTATACGTAAAAAAGCCATCGAAGGATAAGAAAAAATTTATTCCCTTATCGCGAGTGCCACCTAATTTGCCGTTACTTCTAAAGAAGAAAAAGGGACAAATTAGTGATTTTCTTCAATCATGCATGTCAACAAAAATATGCCTGATTTGTTTCGCAAAGCTTGGAGTATGCCGCTCAGCCGAGCGATGTAACATTATTTGGCGTTCGATCCGTTAAATTACGATTGACGTATGCCAACAAGAATAAAATTACGTTATTCAGAATGCCGATTCAGCTATACGTAATTCATGTTATTCAGAACGCTGATCAAGCTATACGTAAAAAAGCCATCGAAGGATAAGAAAAAATTTATTCCCTTATCGCGAGTGCCACCTAATTTGCCGTTACTGCCGGAGAAGAAAAAGTGACAAATTAGTGATTTTCTTCAATATGCATGTCAACAAAAAATATGCCTGATTGGTTTCGCCAAGCTTGGAGTATGCCGCTCAGCCGAGCGATGTAACGTTATTTGGCGTTCGATCCGTTAAATTACGATTGACGTATGCCAACAAGAATAAAATTACGTTATTCAGAATGCCGATTCAGCTATACGTAATTCATGTTATTCAGAACGCCGATCGAGCTATACGTAATTCACGTTATTCAGAACGCCGATCGAGCTATACGTAAAAAAGCCATCGAAGGATAAGAAAAAATTTATTCCCTTATCGCGAGTGCCACCTAATTTGCCGTTACTGCCGGAGAAGAAAAAGTGACAAATTAGTGATTTTCTTCAATCATGCATGTCAACAAAAATATGCCTGATTGGTTTCGCCAAGCTTGGAGTATGCCGCTCAGCCGAGCGATGTAACGTTATTTGGCGTTCGATCCGTTAAATTACGATTGACGTATGCCAACAAGAATAAAATTACGTTATTCAGAATGCCGATTCAGCTATACGTAATTCATGTTATTCAGAACGCTGATCAAGCTATACGTAAAAAAGCCATCGAAGGATAAGAAAAAATTTATTCCCTTATCGCGAGTGCCACCTAATTTGCCGTTACTGCCGGAGAAGAAAAAGTGACAAATTAGTGATTTTCTTCAATATGCATGTCAACAAAAAATATGCCTGATTGGTTTCGCCAAGCTTGGAGTATGCCGCTCAGCCGAGCGATGTAACGTTATTTGGCGTTCGATCCGTTAAATTACGATTGACGTATGCCAACAAGAATAAAATTACGTTATTCAGAATGCCGATTCAGCTATACGTAATTCATGTTATTCAGAACGCCGATCGAGCTATACGTAATTCACGTTATTCAGAACGCCGATCGAGCTATACGTAAAAAAGCCATCAAAGGATAAGAAAAAATTTATTCCCTTATCGCGAGTGCCACCTAATTTGCCGTTACTGCCGGAGAAGAAAAAGTGACAAATTAGTGATTTTCTTCAATATGCATGTCAACAAAAAATATGCCTGATTGGTTTCGCCAAGCTTGGAGTATGCCGCTCAGCCGAGCGATGTAACGTTATTTGGCGTTCGATCCGTTAAATTACGATTGACGTATGCCAACAAGAATAAAATTACGTTATTCAGAATGCCGATTCAGCTATACGTAATTCATGTTATTCAGAACGTCGATCGAGCTATACGTAATTCACGTTATTCAGAACGCCAATCGAGCTATACGTAAAAAAGCCATCGAAGGATAAGAAAAAATTTATTCCCTTATCGCGAGTGCCACCTAATTTGCCGTTACTGCTAGAGAAGAAAAAGGGACAAATTAGTGATTTTCTTCAATCATGCATGTCAACAAAAAATATGCCTGATTGGTTTCGCAAAGCTTGGAGTATGCCGCTCAGCCGAGCGATGTAACGTTATTTGGCGTTCGATCCGTTAAATTACGATTGACGTATGCCAACAAGAATAAAATTACGTTATTCAGAATGCCGATTCAGCTATACGTAATTCATGTTATTCAGAACGCTGATCAAGCTATACGTAAAAAAGCCATCGAAGGATAAGAAAAAATTTATTCCCTTATCGCGAGTGCCACCTAATTTGCCGTTACTGCCGGAGAAGAAAAAGTGACAAATTAGTGATTTTCTTCAATATGCATGTCAACAAAAAATATGCCTGATTGGTTTCGCCAAGCTTGGAGTATGCCGCTCAGCCGAGCGATGTAACGTTATTTGGCGTTCGATCCGTTAAATTACGATTGACGTATGCCGACAAGAATAAAATTACGTTATTCAGAATGCCGATTCAGCTATACGTAATTCATGTTATTCAGAACGCCGATTGAGCTATACGTAATTCACGTTATTCAGAACGCCGATCGAGCTATACGTAAAAAAGCCATCAAAGGATAAGAAAAAATTTATTCCCTTATCGCGAGTGCCACCTAATTTGCCGTTACTGCCGAAGAAGAAAAAGGGACAAATTAGTGATTTTCTTCAATCATGCATGTCAACAAAAATATGCCTGATTGGTTTCGCCAAGCTTGGAGTATGCCGCTCAGCCGAGCGATGTAACATTATTTGGCGTTCGATCCGTTAAATTACGATTGACGTATGCCAACAAGAATAAAATTACGTTATTCAGAATGCCGATTCAGCTATACGTAATTCATGTTATTCAGAACGCTGATCAAGCTATACGTAAAAAAGCCATCAAAGGATAAGAAAAAATTTATTCCCTTATCGCGAGTGCCACCTAATTTGCCGTTACTGCCGGAGTAGAAAAAGTGACAAATTAGTGATTTTCTTCAATATGCATGTCAACAAAAAATATGCCTGATTGGTTTCGCCAAGCTTGGAGTATGCCGCTCAGCCGAGCGATGTAACGTTATTTGGCGTTCGATCCGTAAAATTACGATTGACGTATGCCGACAAGAATAAAATTACGTTATTCAGAATGCCGATTCAGCTATACGTAATTCATGTTATTCAGAACGTCGATCGAGCTATACGTAATTCACGTTATTCAGAACGCCAATCGAGCTATACGTAAAAAAGCCATCGAAGGATAAGAAAAAATTTATTCCCTTATCGCGAGTGCCACCTAATTTGCCGTTACTTCTAAAGAAGAAAAAGGGACAAATTAGTGATTTTCTTCAATCAGCATGTCAACAAAAATATGCCTGATTTGTTTCGCAAAGCTTGGAGTATGCCGCTCAGCCGAGCGATGTAACATTATTTGGCGTTCGATCCGTTAAATTACGATTGACGTATGCCAACAAGAATAAAATTACGTTATTCAGAATGCCGATTCAGCTATACGTAATTCATGTTATTCAGAACGCTGATCAAGCTATACGTAAAAAAGCCATCGAAGGATAAGAAAAAATTTATTCCCTTATCGCGAGTGCCACCTAATTTGCCGTTACTGCCGGAGAAGAAAAAGTGACAAATTAGTGATTTTCTTCAATATGCATGTCAACAAAAAATATGCCTGATTGGTTTCGCCAAGCTTGGAGTATGCCGCTCAGCCGAGCGATGTAACGTTATTTGGCGTTCGATCCGTTAAATTACGATTGACGTATGCCGACAAGAATAAAATTACGTTATTCAGAATGCCGATTCAGCTATACGTAATTCATGTTATTCAGAACGTCGATTGAGCTATACGTAATTCACGTTATTCAGAACGCCGATCGAGCTATACGTAAAAAAGCCATCAAAGGATAAGAAAAAATTTATTCCCTTATCGCGAGTGCCACCTAATTTGCCGTTACTTCTAAAGAAGAAAAAGGGACAAATTAGTGATTTTCTTCAATCAGCATGTCAACAAAAATATGCCTGATTTGTTTCGCAAAGCTTGGAGTATGCCGCTCAGCCGAGCGATGTAACATTATTTGGCGTTCGATCCGTTAAATTACGATTGACGTATGCCAACAAGAATAAAATTACGTTATTCAGAATGCCGATTCAGCTATACGTAATTCATGTTATTCAGAACGCTGATCAAGCTATACGTAAAAAAGCCATCGAAGGATAAGAAAAAATTTATTCCCTTATCGCGAGTGCCACCTAATTTGCCGTTACTGCCGGAGTAGAAAAAGTGACAAATTAGTGATTTTCTTCAATATGCATGTCAACAAAAAATATGCCTGATTGGTTTCGCCAAGCTTGGAGTATGCCGCTCAGCCGAGCGATGTAACGTTATTTGGCGTTCGATCCGTTAAATTACGATTGACGTATGCCGACAAGAATAAAATTACGTTATTCAGAATGCCGATTCAGCTATACGTAATTCATGTTATTCAGAACGCCGATTGAGCTATACGTAATTCACGTTATTCAGAACGCCGATCGAGCTATACGTAAAAAAGCCATCAAAGGATAAGAAAAAATTTATTCCCTTATCGCGAGTGCCACCTAATTTGCCGTTACTGCCGGAGAAGAAAAAGTGACAAATTAGTGATTTTCTTCAATATGCATGTCAACAAAAAATATGCCTGATTGGTTTCGCCAAGCTTGGAGTATGCCGCTCAGCCGAGCGATGTAACGTTATTTGGCGTTCGATCCGTTAAATTACGATTGACGTATGCCAACAAGAATAAAATTACGTTATTCAGAATGCCGATTCAGCTATACGTAATTCATGTTATTCAGAACGCCGATCGAGCTATACGTAATTCACGTTATTCAGAACGCCGATCGAGCTATACGTAAAAAAGCCATCAAAGGATAAGAAAAAATTTATTCCCTTATCGCGAGTGCCACCTAATTTGCCGTTACTGCCGGAGAAGAAAAAGTGACAAATTAGTGATTTTCTTCAATATGCATGTCAACAAAAAATATGCCTGATTGGTTTCGCCAAGCTTGGAGTATGCCGCTCAGCCGAGCGATGTAACGTTATTTGGCGTTCGATCCGTTAAATTACGATTGACGTATGCCAACAAGAATAAAATTACGTTATTCAGAATGCCGATTCAGCTATACGTAATTCATGTTATTCAGAACGTCGATCGAGCTATACGTAATTCACGTTATTCAGAACGCCGATCGAGCTATACGTAAAAAAGCCATCGAAGGATAAGAAAAAATTTATTCCCTTATCGCGAGTGCCACCTAATTTGCCGTTACTGCCGGAGAAGAAAAAGTGACAAATTAGTGATTTTCTTCAATATGCATGTCAACAAAAAATATGCCTGATTGGTTTCGCCAAGCTTGGAGTATGCCGCTCAGCCGAGCGATGTAACGTTATTTGGCGTTCGATCCGTTAAATTACGATTGACGTATGCCAACAAGAATAAAATTACGTTATTCAGAATGCCGATTCAGCTATACGTAATTCATGTTATTCAGAACGCTGATCAAGCTATACGTAAAAAAGCCATCGAAGGATAAGAAAAAATTTATTCCCTTATCGCGAGTGCCACCTAATTTGCCGTTACTGCCGGAGAAGAAAAAGTGACAAATTAGTGATTTTCTTCAATATGCATGTCAACAAAAAATATGCCTGATTGGTTTCGCCAAGCTTGGAGTATGCCGCTCAGCCGAGCGATGTAACGTTATTTGGCGTTCGATCCGTTAAATTACGATTGACGTATGCCGACAAGAATAAAATTACGTTATTCAGAATGCCGATTCAGCTATACGTAATTCATGTTATTCAGAACGTCGATCGAGCTATACGTAATTCACGTTATTCAGAACGCCGATCGAGCTATACGTAAAAAAGCCATCGAAGGATAAGAAAAAATTTATTCCCTTATCGCGAGTGCCACCTAATTTGCCGTTACTTCTAAAGAAGAAAAAGGGACAAATTAGTGATTTTCTTCAATCAGCATGTCAACAAAAATATGCCTGATTTGTTTCGCAAAGCTTGGAGTATGCCGCTCAGCCGAGCGATGTAACATTATTTGGCGTTCGATCCGTTAAATTACGATTGACGTATGCCAACAAGAATAAAATTACGTTATTCAGAATGCCGATTCAGCTATACGTAATTCATGTTATTCAGAACGCTGATCAAGCTATACGTAAAAAAGCCATCGAAGGATAAGAAAAAATTTATTCCCTTATCGCGAGTGCCACCTAATTTGCCGTTACTGCCGGAGAAGAAAAAGTGACAAATTAGTGATTTTCTTCAATATGCATGTCAACAAAAAATATGCCTGATTGGTTTCGCCAAGCTTGGAGTATGCCGCTCAGCCGAGCGATGTAACGTTATTTGGCGTTCGATCCGTTAAATTACGATTGACGTATGCCAACAAGAATAAAATTACGTTATTCAGAATGCCGATTCAGCTATACGTAATTCATGTTATTCAGAACGCCGATTGAGCTATACGTAATTCACGTTATTCAGAACGCCGATTGAGCTATACGTAAAAAAGCCATCAAAGGATAAGAAAAAATTTATTCCCTTATCGCGAGTGCCACCTAATTTGCCGTTACTGCCGGAGAAGAAAAAGTGACAAATTAGTGATTTTCTTCAATATGCATGTCAACAAAAAATATGCCTGATTGGTTTCGCCAAGCTTGGAGTATGCCGCTCAGCCGAGCGATGTAACGTTATTTGGCGTTCGATCCGTTAAATTACGATTGACGTATGCCAACAAGAATAAAATTACGTTATTCAGAATGCCGATTCAGCTATACGTAATTCATGTTATTCAGAACGCCGATCGAGCTATACGTAATTCACGTTATTCAGAACGCCGATCGAGCTATACGTAAAAAAGCCATCGAAGGATAAGAAAAAATTTATTCCCTTATCGCGAGTGCCACCTAATTTGCCGTTACTGCCGGAGAAGAAAAAGTGACAAATTAGTGATTTTCTTCAATCATGCATGTCAACAAAAAATATGCCTGATTGGTTTCGCAAAGCTTGGAGTATGCCGCTCAGCCGAGCGATGTAACGTTATTTGGCGTTCGATCCGTTAAATTACGATTGACGTATGCCAACAAGAATAAAATTACGTTATTCAGAATGCCGATTCAGCTATACGTAATTCATGTTATTCAGAACGCTGATCGAGCTATACGTAAAAAAGCCATCGAAGGATAAGAAAAAATTTATTCCCTTATCGCGAGTGCCACCTAATTTGCCGTTACTGCCGGAGAAGAAAAAGTGACAAATTAGTGATTTTCTTCAATATGCATGTCAACAAAAAATATGCCTGATTGGTTTCGCCAAGCTTGGAGTATGCCGCTCAGCCGAGCGATGTAACGTTATTTGGCGTTCGATCCGTTAAATTACAATTGACGTATGCCAACAAGAATAAAATTACGTTATTCAGAATGCCGATTCAGCTATACGTAATTCATGTTATTCAGAACGCCGATCGAGCTATACGTAATTCACGTTATTCAGAACGCCGATTGAGCTATACGTAAAAAAGCCATCAAAGGATAAGAAAAAATTTATTCCCTTATCGCGAGTGCCACCTAATTTGCCGTTACTGCCGGAGAAGAAAAAGTGACAAATTAGTGATTTTCTTCAATATGCATGTCAACAAAAAATATGCCTGATTGGTTTCGCCAAGCTTGGAGTATGCCGCTCAGCCGAGCGATGTAACGTTATTTGGCGTTCGATCCGTTAAATTACGATTGACGTATGCCAACAAGAATAAAATTACGTTATTCAGAATGCCGATTCAGCTATACGTAATTCATGTTATTCAGAACGCTGATCGAGCTATACGTAAAAAAGCCATCGAAGGATAAGAAAAAATTTATTCCCTTATCGCGAGTGCCACCTAATTTGCCGTTACTGCCGGAGAAGAAAAAGTGACAAATTAGTGATTTTCTTCAATATGCATGTCAACAAAAAATATGCCTGATTGGTTTCGCCAAGCTTGGAGTATGCCGCTCAGCCGAGCGATGTAACATTATTTGGCGTTCGATCCGTTAAATTACGATTGACGTATGCCAACAAGAATAAAATTACGTTATTCAGAATGCCGATTCAGCTATACGTAATTCATGTTATTCAGAACGCTGATCAAGCTATACGTAAAAAAGCCATCGAAGGATAAGAAAAAATTTATTCCCTTATCGCGAGTGCCACCTAATTTGCCGTTACTGCCGGAGTAGAAAAAGTGACAAATTAGTGATTTTCTTCAATATGCATGTCAACAAAAAATATGCCTGATTGGTTTCGCCAAGCTTGGAGTATGCCGCTCAGCCGAGCGATGTAACGTTATTTGGCGTTCGATCCGTTAAATTACGATTGACGTATGCCGACAAGAATAAAATTACGTTATTCAGAATGCCGATTCAGCTATACGTAATTCATGTTATTCAGAACGCCGATCGAGCTATACGTAATTCACGTTATTCAGAACGCCGATCGAGCTATACGTAAAAAAGCCATCAAAGGATAAGAAAAAATTTATTCCCTTATCGCGAGTGCCACCTAATTTGCCGTTACTGCCGGAGAAGAAAAAGTGACAAATTAGTGATTTTCTTCAATATGCATGTCAACAAAAAATATGCCTGATTGGTTTCGCCAAGCTTGGAGTATGCCGCTCAGCCGAGCGATGTAACGTTATTTGGCGTTCGATCCGTTAAATTACGATTGACGTATGCCAACAAGAATAAAATTACGTTATTCAGAATGCCGATTCAGCTATACGTAATTCATGTTATTCAGAACGCTGATCAAGCTATACGTAAAAAAGCCATCAAAGGATAAGAAAAAATTTATTCCCTTATCGCGAGTGCCACCTAATTTGCCGTTACTGCCGGAGTAGAAAAAGTGACAAATTAGTGATTTTCTTCAATATGCATGTCAACAAAAAATATGCCTGATTGGTTTCGCCAAGCTTGGAGTATGCCGCTCAGCCGAGCGATGTAACGTTATTTGGCGTTCGATCCGTTAAATTACGATTGACGTATGCCAACAAGAATAAAATTACGTTATTCAGAATGCCGATTCAGCTATACGTAATTCATGTTATTCAGAACGCCGATCGAGCTATACGTAATTCACGTTATTCAGAACGCCGATCGAGCTATACGTAAAAAAGCCATCAAAGGATAAGAAAAAATTTATTCCCTTATCGCGAGTGCCACCTAATTTGCCGTTACTGCCGGAGAAGAAAAAGTGACAAATTAGTGATTTTCTTCAATATGCATGTCAACAAAAAATATGCCTGATTGGTTTCGCCAAGCTTGGAGTATGCCGCTCAGCCGAGCGATGTAACGTTATTTGGCGTTCGATCCGTTAAATTACGATTGACGTATGCCAACAAGAATAAAATTACGTTATTCAGAATGCCGATTCAGCTATACGTAATTCATGTTATTCAGAACGCTGATCAAGCTATACGTAAAAAAGCCATCGAAGGATAAGAAAAAATTTATTCCCTTATCGCGAGTGCCACCTAATTTGCCGTTACTGCCGGAGAAGAAAAAGTGACAAATTAGTGATTTTCTTCAATATGCATGTCAACAAAAAATATGCCTGATTGGTTTCGCCAAGCTTGGAGTATGCCGCTCAGCCGAGCGATGTAACGTTATTTGGCGTTCGATCCGTTAAATTACGATTGACGTATGCCAACAAGAATAAAATTACGTTATTCAGAATGCCGATTCAGCTATACGTAATTCATGTTATTCAGAACGTCGATCGAGCTATACGTAATTCACGTTATTCAGAACGCCGATCGAGCTATACGTAAAAAAGCCATCGAAGGATAAGAAAAAATTTATTCCCTTATCGCGAGTGCCACCTAATTTGCCGTTACTGCTAGAGAAGAAAAAGTGACAAATTAGTGATTTTCTTCAATCATGCATGTCAACAAAAAATATGCCTGATTTGTTTCGCAAAGCTTGGAGTATGCCGCTCAGCCGAGCGATGTAACGTTATTTGGCGTTCGATCCGTTAAATTACGATTGACGTATGCCAACAAGAATAAAATTACGTTATTCAGAATGCCGATTCAGCTATACGTAATTCATGTTATTCAGAACGCTGATCAAGCTATACGTAAAAAAGCCATCGAAGGATAAGAAAAAATTTATTCCCTTATCGCGAGTGCCACCTAATTTGCCGTTACTGCCGGAGAAGAAAAAGTGACAAATTAGTGATTTTCTTCAATATGCATGTCAACAAAAAATATGCCTGATTGGTTTCGCCAAGCTTGGAGTATGCCGCTCAGCCGAGCGATGTAACGTTATTTGGCGTTCGATCCGTTAAATTACGATTGACGTATGCCAACAAGAATAAAATTACGTTATTCAGAATGCCGATTCAGCTATACGTAATTCATGTTATTCAGAACGCCGATCGAGCTATACGTAATTCACGTTATTCAGAACGCCGATTGAGCTATACGTAAAAAAGCCATCAAAGGATAAGAAAAAATTTATTCCCTTATCGCGAGTGCCACCTAATTTGCCGTTACTGCCGGAGAAGAAAAAGTGACAAATTAGTGATTTTCTTCAATCATGCATGTCAACAAAAAATATGCCTGATTGGTTTCGCCAAGCTTGGAGTATGCCGCTCAGCCGAGCGATGTAACATTATTTGGCGTTCGATCCGTTAAATTACGATTGACGTATGCCAACAAGAATAAAATTACGTTATTCAGAATGCCGATTCAGCTATACGTAATTCATGTTATTCAGAACGTCGATTGAGCTATACGTAATTCACGTTATTCAGAACGCCGATCGAGCTATACGTAAAAAAGCCATCGAAGGATAAGAAAAAATTTATTCCCTTATCGCGAGTGCCACCTAATTTGCCGTTACTGCCGGAGAAGAAAAAGTGACAAATTAGTGATTTTCTTCAATATGCATGTCAACAAAAAATATGCCTGATTGGTTTCGCCAAGCTTGGAGTATGCCGCTCAGCCGAGCGATGTAACGTTATTTGGCGTTCGATCCGTTAAATTACGATTGACGTATGCCAACAAGAATAAAATTACGTTATTCAGAATGCCGATTCAGCTATACGTAATTCATGTTATTCAGAACGCTGATCAAGCTATACGTAAAAAAGCCATCGAAGGATAAGAAAAAATTTATTCCCTTATCGCGAGTGCCACCTAATTTGCCGTTACTGCCGGAGAAGAAAAAGTGACAAATTAGTGATTTTCTTCAATATGCATGTCAACAAAAAATATGCCTGATTGGTTTCGCCAAGCTTGGAGTATGCCGCTCAGCCGAGCGATGTAACGTTATTTGGCGTTCGATCCGTTAAATTACGATTGACGTATGCCAACAAGAATAAAATTACGTTATTCAGAATGCCGATTCAGCTATACGTAATTCATGTTATTCAGAACGCTGATCAAGCTATACGTAAAAAAGCCATCGAAGGATAAGAAAAAATTTATTCCCTTATCGCGAGTGCCACCTAATTTGCCGTTACTGCCGGAGAAGAAAAAGTGACAAATTAGTGATTTTCTTCAATATGCATGTCAACAAAAAATATGCCTGATTGGTTTCGCCAAGCTTGGAGTATGCCGCTCAGCCGAGCGATGTAACGTTATTTGGCGTTCGATCCGTTAAATTACGATTGACGTATGCCAACAAGAATAAAATTACGTTATTCAGAATGCCGATTCAGCTATACGTAATTCATGTTATTCAGAACGCCGATCGAGCTATACGTAATTCACGTTATTCAGAACGCCGATCGAGCTATACGTAAAAAAGCCATCAAAGGATAAGAAAAAATTTATTCCCTTATCGCGAGTGCCACCTAATTTGCCGTTACTGCCGGAGAAGAAAAAGTGACAAATTAGTGATTTTCTTCAATATGCATGTCAACAAAAATATGCCTGATTGGTTTCGCCAAGCTTGGAGTATGCCGCTCAGCCGAGCGATGTAACGTTATTTGGCGTTCGATCCGTTAAATTACGATTGACGTATGCCAACAAGAATAAAATTACGTTATTCAGAATGCCGATTCAGCTATACGTAATTCATGTTATTCAGAACGCGATGAGCTATACGTATTCACGCTATGAGCTATAGTAAAAAAGCCATCGAAGGATAAGAAAAAATTTATTCCCTTATCGCGAGTGCCACCTAATTTGCCGTTACTGCCGGAGAAGAAAAAGTGACAAATTAGTGATTTTCTTCAATATGCATGTCAACAAAAAATATGCCTGATTGGTTTCGCCAAGCTTGGAGTATGCCGCTCAGCCGAGCGATGTAACGTTATTTGGCGTTCGATCCGTTAAATTACGATTGACGTATGCCAACAAGAATAAAATTACGTTATTCAGAATGCCGATTCAGCTATACGTAATTCATGTTATTCAGAACGCCGATTGAGCTATACGTAATTCACGTTATTCAGAACGCCGATCGAGCTATACGTAAAAAAGCCATCAAAGGATAAGAAAAAATTTATTCCCTTATCGCGAGTGCCACCTAATTTGCCGTTACTGCCGGAGAAGAAAAAGTGACAAATTAGTGATTTTCTTCAATATGCATGTCAACAAAAAATATGCCTGATTGGTTTCGCCAAGCTTGGAGTATGCCGCTCAGCCGAGCGATGTAACGTTATTTGGCGTTCGATCCGTTAAATTACGATTGACGTATGCCAACAAGAATAAAATTACGTTATTCAGAATGCCGATTCAGCTATACGTAATTCATGTTATTCAGAACGCTGATCGAGCTATACGTAATTCACGTTATTCAGAACGCCGATCGAGCTATACGTAAAAGCCATCAAAGGATAAGAAAAATTTATTCCCTTATCGCGAGTGCCACCTAATTTGCCGTTACTGCCGGAGAAGAAAAAGTGACAAATTAGTGATTTTCTTCAATCATGCATGTCAACAAAAATATGCCTGATTGGTTTCGCCAAGCTTGGAGTATGCCGCTCAGCCGAGCGATGTAACGTTATTTGGCGTTCGATCCGTTAAATTACGATTGACGTATGCCAACAAGAATAAAATTACGTTATTCAGAATGCCGATTCAGCTATACGTAATTCATGTTATTCAGAACGCTGATCGAGCTATACGTAAAAAAGCCATCGAAGGATAAGAAAAAATTTATTCCCTTATCGCGAGTGCCACCTAATTTGCCGTTACTGCCGGAGAAGAAAAAGTGACAAATTAGTGATTTTCTTCAATATGCATGTCAACAAAAAATATGCCTGATTGGTTTCGCCAAGCTTGGAGTATGCCGCTCAGCCGAGCGATGTAACGTTATTTGGCGTTCGATCCGTTAAATTACGATTGACGTATGCCAACAAGAATAAAATTACGTTATTCAGAATGCCGATTCAGCTATACGTAATTCATGTTATTCAGAACGCCGATCGAGCTATACGTAATTCACGTTATTCAGAACGCCGATCGAGCTATACGTAAAAAAGCCATCAAAGGATAAGAAAAAATTTATTCCCTTATCGCGAGTGCCACCTAATTTGCCGTTACTGCCGGAGAAGAAAAAGTGACAAATTAGTGATTTTCTTCAATATGCATGTCAACAAAAAATATGCCTGATTGGTTTCGCCAAGCTTGGAGTATGCCGCTCAGCCGAGCGATGTAACGTTATTTGGCGTTCGATCCGTTAAATTACGATTGACGTATGCCAACAAGAATAAAATTACGTTATTCAGAATGCCGATTCAGCTATACGTAATTCATGTTATTCAGAACGCGATGAGCTATAATTCACGTTATTCAGAACGCTATACGTAAAAAAGCCATCGAAGGATAAGAAAAAATTTATTCCCTTATCGCGAGTGCCACCTAATTTGCCGTTACTGCCGGAGAAGAAAAAGTGACAAATTAGTGATTTTCTTCAATATGCATGTCAACAAAAAATATGCCTGATTGGTTTCGCCAAGCTTGGAGTATGCCGCTCAGCCGAGCGATGTAACGTTATTTGGCGTTCGATCCGTTAAATTACGATTGACGTATGCCAACAAGAATAAAATTACGTTATTCAGAATGCCGATTCAGCTATACGTAATTCATGTTATTCAGAACGCCGATCGAGCTATACGTAATTCACGTTATTCAGAACGCCGATCGAGCTATACGTAAAAAAGCCATCAAAGGATAAGAAAAAATTTATTCCCTTATCGCGAGTGCCACCTAATTTGCCGTTACTGCCGGAGAAGAAAAAGTGACAAATTAGTGATTTTCTTCAATATGCATGTCAACAAAAAATATGCCTGATTGGTTTCGCCAAGCTTGGAGTATGCCGCTCAGCCGAGCGATGTAACGTTATTTGGCGTTCGATCCGTTAAATTACGATTGACGTATGCCAACAAGAATAAAATTACGTTATTCAGAATGCCGATTCAGCTATACGTAATTCATGTTATTCAGAACGCCGATCGAGCTATACGTAATTCACGTTATTCAGAACGCCGATCGAGCTATACGTAAAAAAGCCATCAAAGGATAAGAAAAAATTTATTCCCTTATCGCGAGTGCCACCTAATTTGCCGTTACTGCCGGAGAAGAAAAAGTGACAAATTAGTGATTTTCTTCAATATGCATGTCAACAAAAAATATGCCTGATTGGTTTCGCCAAGCTTGGAGTATGCCGCTCAGCCGAGCGATGTAACGTTATTTGGCGTTCGATCCGTTAAATTACGATTGACGTATGCCAACAAGAATAAAATTACGTTATTCAGAATGCCGATTCAGCTATACGTAATTCATGTTATTCAGAACGCTGATCGAGCTATACGTAAAAAAGCCATCAAAGGATAAGAAAAAATTTATTCCCTTATCGCGAGTGCCACCTAATTTGCCGTTACTGCCGGAGAAGAAAAAGTGACAAATTAGTGATTTTCTTCAATATGCATGTCAACAAAAAATATGCCTGATTGGTTTCGCCAAGCTTGGAGTATGCCGCTCAGCCGAGCGATGTAACGTTATTTGGCGTTCGATCCGTTAAATTACGATTGACGTATGCCGACAAGAATAAAATTACGTTATTCAGAA
This sequence comes from Mermis nigrescens, assembly GCA_036768485.1. Lineage (NCBI taxonomy): Eukaryota > Metazoa > Nematoda > Enoplea > Mermithida > Mermithidae > Mermis > Mermis nigrescens. The sequence goes on from JAVLUZ010000326.1 coordinate 77,516, forward strand.
TGCCGATTCAGCTATACGTAATTCATGTTATTCAGAACGCCGATCGAGCTATACGTAATTCACGTTATTCAGAACGCCGATCGAGCTATACGTAAAAAAGCCATCAAAGGATAAGAAAAAATTTATTCCCTTATCGCGAGTGCCACCTAATTTGCCGTTACTGCCAGAGAAGAAAAAGGGACAAATTAGTGATTTTCTTCAATCATGCATGTCAACAAAAATATGCCTGATTGGTTTCGCCAAGCTTGGAGTATGCCGCTCAGCCGAGCGATGTAACATTATTTGGCGTTCGATCCGTTAAATTACGATTGACGTATGCCAACAAGAATAAAATTACGTTATTCAGAATGCCGATTCAGCTATACGTAATTCATGTTATTCAGAACGCTGATCGAGCTATACGTAAAAAAAGCCATCGAAGGATAAGAAAAAATTTATTCCCTTATCGCGAGTGCCACCTAATTTGCCGTTACTGCCGGAGAAGAAAAAGTGACAAATTAGTGATTTTCTTCAATATGCATGTCAACAAAAAATATGCCTGATTGGTTTCGCCAAGCTTGGAGTATGCCGCTCAGCCGAGCGATGTAACGTTATTTGGCGTTCGATCCGTTAAATTACGATTGACGTATGCCAACAAGAATAAAATTACGTTATTCAGAATGCCGATTCAGCTATACGTAATTCATGTTATTCAGAACGCTGATCGAGCTATACGTAAAAAAGCCATCGAAGGATAAGAAAAAATTTATTCCCTTATCGCGAGTGCCACCTAATTTGCCGTTACTGCCGGAGAAGAAAAAGTGACAAATTAGTGATTTTCTTCAATATGCATGTCAACAAAAAATATGCCTGATTGGTTTCGCCAAGCTTGGAGTATGCCGCTCAGCCGAGCGATGTAACGTTATTTGGCGTTCGATCCGTTAAATTACGATTGACGTATGCCAACAAGAATAAAATTACGTTATTCAGAATGCCGATTCAGCTATACGTAATTCATGTTATTCAGAACGTCGATCGAGCTATACGTAATTCACGTTATTCAGAACGCCGATCGAGCTATACGTAAAAAAGCCATCGAAGGATAAGAAAAAATTTATTCCCTTATCGCGAGTGCCACCTAATTTGCCGTTACTGCCGGAGAAGAAAAAGTGACAAATTAGTGATTTTCTTCAATCATGCATGTCAACAAAAAATATGCCTGATTGGTTTCGCCAAGCTTGGAGTATGCCGCTCAGCCGAGCGATGTAACATTATTTGGCGTTCGATCCGTTAAATTACGATTGACGTATGCCAACAAGAATAAAATTACGTTATTCAGAATGCCGATTCAGCTATACGTAATTCATGTTATTCAGAACGCTGATCGAGCTATACGTAAAAAAGCCATCGAAAGGATAAGAAAAAATTTATTCCCTTATCGCGAGTGCCACCTAATTTGCCGTTACTGCCGGAGAAGAAAAAGTGACAAATTAGTGATTTTCTTCAATATGCATGTCAACAAAAAATATGCCTGATTGGTTTCGCCAAGCTTGGAGTATGCCGCTCAGCCGAGCGATGTAACGTTATTTGGCGTTCGATCCGTTAAATTACGATTGACGTATGCCAACAAGAATAAAATTACGTTATTCAGAATGCCGATTCAGCTATACGTAATTCATGTTATTCAGAACGCTGATCAAGCTATACGTAAAAAAGCCATCAAAGGATAAGAAAAAATTTATTCCCTTATCGCGAGTGCCACCTAATTTGCCGTTACTGCCGGAGAAGAAAAAGTGACAAATTAGTGATTTTCTTCAATATGCATGTCAACAAAAAATATGCCTGATTGGTTTCGCCAAGCTTGGAGTATGCCGCTCAGCCGAGCGATGTAACGTTATTTGGCGTTCGATCCGTTAAATTACGATTGACGTATGCCAACAAGAATAAAATTACGTTATTCAGAATGCCGATTCAGCTATACGTAATTCATGTTATTCAGAACGTCGATTGAGCTATACGTAATTCACGTTATTCAGAACGCCAATCGAGCTATACGTAAAAAAGCCATCGAAGGATAAGAAAAAATTTATTCCCTTATCGCGAGTGCCACCTAATTTGCCGTTACTGCCGGAGAAGAAAAAGTGACAAATTAGTGATTTTCTTCAATATGCATGTCAACAAAAAATATGCCTGATTGGTTTCGCCAAGCTTGGAGTATGCCGCTCAGCCGAGCGATGTAACGTTATTTGGCGTTCGATCCGTTAAATTACGATTGACGTATGCCAACAAGAATAAAATTACGTTATTCAGAATGCCGATTCAGCTATACGTAATTCATGTTATTCAGAACGCTGATCGAGCTATACGTAATTCACGTTATTCAGAACGCCGATCGAGCTATACGTAAAAAAGCCATCAAAGGATAAGAAAAAATTTATTCCCTTATCGCGAGTGCCACCTAATTTGCCGTTACTGCCGGAGAAGAAAAAGTGACAAATTAGTGATTTTCTTCAATATGCATGTCAACAAAAAATATGCCTGATTGGTTTCGCCAAGCTTGGAGTATGCCGCTCAGCCGAGCGATGTAACGTTATTTGGCGTTCGATCCGTTAAATTACGATTGACGTATGCCGACAAGAATAAAATTACGTTATTCAGAATGCCGATTCAGCTATACGTAATTCATGTTATTCAGAACGCCGATTGAGCTATACGTAATTCACGTTATTCAGAACGCCGATCGAGCTATACGTAAAAAAGCCATCAAAGGATAAGAAAAAATTTATTCCCTTATCGCGAGTGCCACCTAATTTGCCGTTACTTGCTGAAGAAGAAAAAGGGACAAATTAGTGATTTTCTTCAATATGCATGTCAACAAAAAATATGCCTGATTGGTTTCGCCAAGCTTGGAGTATGCCGCTCAGCCGAGCGATGTAACGTTATTTGGCGTTCGATCCGTTAAATTACGATTGACGTATGCCAACAAGAATAAAATTACGTTATTCAGAATGCCGATTCAGCTATACGTAATTCATGTTATTCAGAACGCCGATCGAGCTATACGTAATTCACGTTATTCAGAACGCCGATCGAGCTATACGTAAAAAAAGCCATCAAAGGATAAGAAAAAATTTATTCCCTTATCGCGAGTGCCACCTAATTTGCCGTTACTGCCGGAGAAGAAAAAGTGACAAATTAGTGATTTTCTTCAATATGCATGTCAACAAAAAATATGCCTGATTTGTTTCGCAAAGCTTGGAGTATGCCGCTCAGCCGAGCGATGTAACGTTATTTGGCGTTCGATCCGTTAAATTACGATTGACGTATGCCAACAAGAATAAAATTACGTTATTCAGAATGCCGATTCAGCTATACGTAATTCATGTTATTCAGAACGCTGATCGAGCTATACGTAATTCACGTTATTCAGAACGCCGATCGAGCTATAGTAAAAAAGCCGTCAAGGATAAGAAAAAATTTATTCCCTTATCGCGAGTGCCACCTAATTTGCCGTTACTGCCGGAGAAGAAAAAGTGACAAATTAGTGATTTTCTTCAATATGCATGTCAACAAAAAATATGCCTGATTGGTTTCGCCAAGCTTGGAGTATGCCGCTCAGCCGAGCGATGTAACGTTATTTGGCGTTCGATCCGTTAAATTACGATTGACGTATGCCAACAAGAATAAAATTACGTTATTCAGAATGCCGATTCAGCTATACGTAATTCATGTTATTCAGAACGCTGATCGAGCTATACGTAAAAAAGCCATCAAAGGATAAGAAAAAATTTATTCCCTTATCGCGAGTGCCACCTAATTTGCCGTTACTGCCGGAGAAGAAAAAGTGACAAATTAGTGATTTTCTTCAATATGCATGTCAACAAAAAATATGCCTGATTGGTTTCGCCAAGCTTGGAGTATGCCGCTCAGCCGAGCGATGTAACGTTATTTGGCGTTTGATCCGTTAAATTACGATTGACGTATGCCAACAAGAATAAAATTACGTTATTCAGAATGCCGATTCAGCTATACGTAATTCATGTTATTCAGAACGCTGATCGAGCTATACGTAATTCACGTTATTCAGAACGCCAATCGAGCTATACGTAAAAAAAGCCGTCAAAGGATAAGAAAAAATTTATTCCCTTATCGCGAGTGCCACCTAATTTGCCGTTACTGCCGGAGAAGAAAAAGTGACAAATTAGTGATTTTCTTCAATATGCATGTCAACAAAAAATATGCCTGATTGGTTTCGCCAAGCTTGGAGTATGCCGCTCAGCCGAGCAATGTAACGTTATTTGGCGTTCGATCCGTTAAATTACGATTGACGTATGCCAACAAGAATAAAATTACGTTATTCAGAATGCCGATTCAGCTATACGTAATTCATGTTATTCAGAATGCCGATCGAGCTATACGTAAAAAAGCCGTCAAAGGATAAGAAAAAATTTATTCCCTAATCGCGAGTGCCACCTAATTTGCCGTTACTGCCGGAGAAGAAAAAGTGACAAATTAGTGATTTTCTTCAATATGCATGTCAACAAAAATATGCCTGATTGGTTTCGCCAAGCTTGGAGTATGCCGCTCAGCCGAGCGATGGTAACGTTATTTGGCGTTCGATCCGTTAAATTACAATTGACGTATTCCAACAAGAATAAAATTACATTATTCAGAACACCGATTGAGCTATACGTAAAAAAGCCGTCAAAGGATAAGAAAAAATTTATTCCCTTATCGCGAGTGCCGCCTAATTTGCCGTTACTGCCGAAGAAGAAAAAGGGACAAATTAGTGATTTTCTTCAATATGCATGTCAACAAAAATATGCCTGATTGGTTTCGCCAAGCTTGGAGTATGCCGCTCAACCAAGCAATGGTACATTATTTGGCATTCGATCCGTTAAATTACAATTGACGTATTCCGACAAGAATAAAATAACATTATTCAGAATGCTGATCAAGCTATACGTAAAAAAGCCGTCAAAGGATAAGAAAAAATTTATTCCCTTAATCGCGAGTGCCGCCTAATTTGCCGTTACTGCCGAAGAAGAAAAAGGGACAAATTAGTGATTTTCTTCAATATGCATGTCAACAAAAATATGCCTGATTGGTTTTGGCCAAGCTTGGAGTATGCCGCTCATCCAAGCAATGGAACGTTATTTGGCGTTTGATCCGTTAAATTACAATTGACGTATTCCGACAAGAATAAAATTACATTATTCAGAATGCCAATTGAGCTATACATAATTCACGTTATTCAGAATGCCAATTGAGCTATACGTAAAAAAGCCGTCAAAGGATAAGAAAAAATTTATTCCCTTATCGCGAGTGCCGCCTAATTTGCCGTTACTGCCAAAGAAGAAAAAGGGACAAATTAGTGATTTTCTTCAATATGCATGTCAACAAAAATATGCCTGATTGGTTTCGACAAGCTTGGAGTATGCCGCTCAACCAAGCAATGGTACATTATTTGGCATTTGATCCGTTAAATTACAATTGACGTATTCCGACAAGAATAAAATAACATTATTCAGAATGCTGATCAAGCTATACGTAAAAAAGCCGTCAAAGGATAAGAACAAATTTATTCCCTTATCGCGAGTGCCGCCTAATTTGCCGTTACTGCCGAAGAAGAAAAAGGGACAAATTAGTGATTTTCTTCAATATGCATGTCAACAAAAATATGCCTGATTGGTTTTGCCAAGCTTGGAGTATGCCGCTAAACCAAGCAATGGTACGTTATTTGGCATTCGATCCGTTAAATTACAATTGACGTATTCCGACAAGAATAAAATTACATTATTCAGAACGCCAATTGAGCTATACGTAAAAAAGCCGTCAAAGGATAAGAAAAAATTTATTCCCTTATCGCGAGTGCCGCCTAATTTGCCGTTACTGCCGAAGAAGAAAAAGGGACAAATTAGTGATTTTCTTCAATATGCATGTCAACAAAAATATGCCTGATTGGTTTTAGCCAAGCTTGGAGTATGCCACTCAACCAAGCAATGGAACGTTATTTGGCATTTGATCCGTTAAATTACAATTGACGTATTCCGACAAGAATAAAATTACATTATTCAGAATGCTGATCTAGAGCCTATATCGTAAAAAAAGCCGTCAAAGGATAAGAACAAATTTATTCCCTAATCGCGAGTGCCGCCTAATTTGCCGTTACTGCCAAAGAAGAAAAAGGGACAAATTAGTGATTTTCTTCAATATGCATGTCAACAAAAATATGCCTGATTGGTTTTGCCAAGCTTGGAGTATGCCGCTAAACCAAGCAATGGTACGTTATTTGGCATTCGATCCGTTAAATTACAATTGACGTATTCCGACAAGAATAAAATTACATTATTCAGAACACCAATCAAGCTATACGTAAAAAAGCCGTCAAAGGATAAGAAAAAATTTATTCCCTTATCGCGAGTGCCGCCTAATTTGCCGTTACTGCCGAAGAAGAAAAAGGGACAAATTAGTGATTTTCTTCAATATGCATGTCAACAAAAATATGCCTGATTGGTTTTGCCAAGCTTGGAGTATGCCGCTTAACCAAGCAATGGTACATTATTTGGCATTTGATCCGTTAAATTACAATTGATGTATTCCGACAAGAATAAAATTACATTATTCAGAACGCTGATCAAGCTATACGTAAAAAAGCCGTCAAAGGATAAGAACAAATTTATTCCCTTATCGCGAGTGCCGCCTAATTTGCCGTTGCTGCCAAAGAAGAAAAAGGGACAAATTAGTGATTTTCTTCAATATGCATGTCAACAAAAATATGCCTGATTGGTTTTGCCAAGCTTGGAGTATGCCGCTTAACCAAGCAATGGTACGTTATTTGGCATTCAATCCGTTAAATTACAATTGATGTATTCCGACAAGAATAAAATTACATTATTCAGAACGCTGATTGAGCTATACGTAAAAAAGCCGTCAAAGGATAAGAAAAAATTTATTCCCTTATCGCGAGTGCCGCCTAATTTGCCGTTGCTGCCAAAGAAGAAAAAGGGACAAATTAGTGATTTTCTTCAATATGCATGTCAACAAAAATATGCCTGATTGGTTTTGCCAAGCTTGGAGTATGCCGCTCAACCAAGCAATGGTACATTATTTGGCATTTGATCCGTTAAATTACAATTGACGTATTCCGACAAGAATAAAATAACATTATTCAGAACGCTGATTGAGCTATACGTAAAAAAGCCGTCAAAGGATAAGAAAAAATTTATTCCCTTATCGCGAGTGCCGCCTAATTTGCCGTTGCTGCCGAAGAAGAAAAAGGGACAAATTAGTGATTTTCTTCAATATGCATGTCAACAAAAATGTGCCTGATTGGTTTTGCCAAGCTTGGAGTATGCCGCTTAACCAAGCAATGGTACGTTATTTGGCATTTGATCCGTTAAATTACAATTGACGTATTCCGACAAGAATAAAATTACATTATTCAGAACACTGATCGAGCTATACGTAAAAAAGCCGTCAAAGGATAAGAACAAATTTATTCCCTAATCGCGAGTGCCGCCTAATTTGCCGTTACTGCCAAAGAAGAAAAAGGGACAAATTAGTGATTTTCTTCAATATGCATGTCAACAAAAATATGCCTGATTGGTTTTGCCAAGCTTGGAGTATGCCGCTCAACCAAGCAATGGTACATTATTTGGCATTTGATCCGTTAAATTACAATTGACGTATTCCGACAAGAATAAAATTACATTATTCAGAACGCTGATCAAGCTATACGTAAAAAAGCCGTCAAAGGATAAGAACAAATTTATTCCCTTATCGCGAGTGCCGCCTAATTTGCCGTTGCTGCCAAAGAAGAAAAAGGGACAAATTAGTGATTTTCTTCAATATGCATGTCAACAAAAATATGCCTGATTGGTTTTGCCAAGCTTGGAGTATGCAGCTTAACCAAGCAATGGTACATTATTTGGCATTCGATCCGTTAAATTACAATTGATGTATTCCGACAAGAATAAAATAACATTATTCAGAACGCTGATTGAGCTATACGTAAAAAAGCCGTCAAAGGATAAGAAAAAATTTATTCCCTTATCGCGAGTGCCGCCTAATTTGCCGTTGCTGCCAAAGAAGAAAAAGGGACAAATTAGTGATTTTCTTCAATATGCATGTCAACAAAAATATGCCTGATTGGTTTTGCCAAGCTTGGAGTATGCCAGCTTAACCAAGCAATGGTACATTATTTGGCATTTAATCCGTTAAATTACAATTGACGTATTCCGACAAGAATAAAATTACATTATTCAGAACGCTGATTGAGCTATATGTAAAAAAGCCGTCAAAGGATAAGAACAAATTTATTCCCTTATCGCGAGTGCCGCCTAATTTGCCGTTGCTGCCAAAGAAGAAAAAGGGACAAATTAGTGATTTTCTTCAATATGCATGTCAACAAAAATATGCCTGATTGGTTTTGCCAAGCTTGGAGTATGCCGCTTAACCAAGCAATGGTACATTATTTGGCATTCGATCCGTTAAATTACAATTGATGTATTCCGACAAGAATAAAATTACATTATTCAGAACGCTGATTGAGCTATACGTAAAAAAGCCGTCAAAGGATAAGAAAAAATTTATTCCCTTATCGCGAGTGCCGCCTAATTTGCCGTTGCTGCCAAAGAAGAAAAAGGGACAAATTAGTGATTTTCTTCAATATGCATGTCAACAAAAATATGCCTGATTGGTTTTGCCAAGCTTGGAGTATGCCGCTTAACCAAGCAATGGTACATTATTTGGCATTTGATCCGTTAAATTACAATTGATGTATTCCGACAAGAATAAAATTACATTATTCAGAACGCTGATTGAGCTATATGTAAAAAAGCCGTCAAAGGATAAGAACAAATTTATTCCCTTATCGCGAGTGCCGCCTAATTTGCCGTTGCTGCCAAAGAAGAAAAAGGGACAAATTAGTGATTTTCTTCAATATGCATGTCAACAAAAATATGCCTGATTGGTTTTGCCAAGCTTGGAGTATGCAGCTTAACCAAGCAATGGTACATTATTTGGCATTCAATCCGTTAAATTACAATTGATGTATTCCGACAAGAATAAAATTACATTATTCAGAACACTGATTGAGCTATACGTAAAAAAGCCGTCAAAGGATAAGAAAAAATTTATTCCCTTATCGCGAGTGCCGCCTAATTTGCCGTTGCTGCCAAAGAAGAAAAAGGGACAAATTAGTGATTTTCTTCAATATGCATGTCAACAAAAATATGCCTGTTGGTTTTGCCAAGCTTGGAGTATGCAGCTTAACCAAGCAATGGTACATTATTTGGCATTCAATCCGTTAAATTACAATTGATGTATTCCGACAAGAATAAAATAACATTATTCAGAACGCTGATTGAGCTATACGTAAAAAAGCCGTCAAAGGATAAGAAAAAATTTATTCCCTTATCGCGAGTGCCGCCTAATTTGCCGTTGCTGCCAAAGAAGAAAAAGGGACAAATTAGTGATTTTCTTCAATATGCATGTCAACAAAAATATGCCTGTTGGTTTTGCCAAGCTTGGAGTATGCAGCTTAACCAAGCAATGGTACATTATTTGGCATTCAATCCGTTAAATTACAATTGATGTATTCCGACAAGAATAAGAATATAACATTATTCAGAACGCTGATTGAGCTATACGTAAAAAAGCCGTCAAAGGATAAGAAAAAATTTATTCCCTTATCGCGAGTGCCGCCTAATTTGCCGTTGCTGCCAAAGAAGAAAAAGGGACAAATTAGTGATTTTCTTCAATATGCATGTCAACAAAAATATGCCTGTTGGTTTTGCCAAGCTTGGAGTATGCAGCTTAACCAAGCAATGGTACATTATTTGGCATTCAATCCGTTAAATTACAATTGATGTATTCCGACAAGAATAAAATAACATTATTCAGAACGCTGATTGAGCTATATGTAAAAAAGCCGTCAAAGGATAAGAAAAAATTTATTCCCTTATCGCGAGTGCCGCCTAATTTGCCGTTGCTGCCAAAGAAGAAAAAGGGACAAATTAGTGATTTTCTTCAATATGCATGTCAACAAAAATATGCCTGTTGGTTTTGCCAAGCTTGGAGTATGCAGCTTAACCAAGCAATGGTACATTATTTGGCATTCAATCCGTTAAATTACAATTGATGTATTCCGACAAGAATAAAATTACATTATTCAGAACGCTGATTGAGCTATATGTAAAAAAGCCGTCAAAGGATAAGAAAAAATTTATTCCCTTATCGCGAGTGCCGCCTAATTTGCCGTTGCTGCCAAAGAAGAAAAAGGGACAAATTAGTGATTTTCTTCAATATGCATGTCAACAAAAATATGCCTGTTGGTTTTGCCAAGCTTGGAGTATGCAGCTTAACCAAGCAATGGTACATTATTTGGCATTCAATCCGTTAAATTACAATTGATGTATTCCGACAAGAATCAAGAATAAATAACATTATTCAGAACGCTGATTGAGCTATACGTAAAAAAGCTGTCAAAGGATAAGAAAAAATTTATTCCCTTATCGCGAGTGCCGCCTAATTTGCCGTTGCTGCCAAAGAAGAAAAAGGGACAAATTAGTGATTTTCTTCAATATGCATGTCAACAAAAATATGCCTGTTGGTTTTGCCAAGCTTGGAGTATGCAGCTTAACCAAGCAATGGTACATTATTTGGCATTCAATCCGTTAAATTACAATTGATGTATTCCGACAAGAATAAAATAACATTATTCAGAACGCTGATTGAGCTATATGTAAAAAAGCCGTCAAAGGATAAGAAAAAATTTATTCCCTTATCGCGAGTGCCGCCTAATTTGCCGTTGCTGCCAAAGAAGAAAAAGGGACAAATTAGTGATTTTCTTCAATATGCATGTCAACAAAAATATGCCTGTTGGTTTTGCCAAGCTTGGAGTATGCAGCTTAACCAAGCAATGGTACATTATTTGGCATTCAATCCGTTAAATTACAATTGATGTATTCCGACAAGAATAAGATTACATTATTCAGAACACTGATTGAGCTATATGTAAAAAAGCCGTCAAAGGATAAGAAAAAATTTATTCCCTTATCGCGAGTGCCGCCTAATTTGCCGTTGCTGCCAAAGAAGAAAAAGGGACAAATTAGTGATTTTCTTCAATATGCATGTCAACAAAAATATGCCTGTTGGTTTTGCCAAGCTTGGAGTATGCAGCTTAACCAAGCAATGGTACATTATTTGGCATTCAATCCGTTAAATTACAATTGATGTATTCCGACAAGAATAAAATATACATTATTCAGAACGCTGATTGAGCTATACGTAAAAAAGCCGTCAAAGGATAAGAAAAAATTTATTCCCTTATCGCGAGTGCCGCCTAATTTGCCGTTGCTGCCAAAGAAGAAAAAGGGACAAATTAGTGATTTTCTTCAATATGCATGTCAACAAAAATATGCCTGTTGGTTTTGCCAAGCTTGGAGTATGCAGCTTAACCAAGCAATGGTACATTATTTGGCATTCAATCCGTTAAATTACAATTGATGTATTCCGACAAGAATAAAATAACATTATTCAGAACGCTGATTGAGCTATATGTAAAAAAGCCGTCAAAGGATAAGAAAAAATTTATTCCCTTATCGCGAGTGCCGCCTAATTTGCCGTTGCTGCCAAAGAAGAAAAAGGGACAAATTAGTGATTTTCTTCAATATGCATGTCAACAAAAATATGCCTGTTGGTTTTGCCAAGCTTGGAGTATGCAGCTTAACCAAGCAATGGTACATTATTTGGCATTCAATCCGTTAAATTACAATTGATGTATTCCGACAAGAATCAAGAATAAATAACATTATTCAGAACGCTGATTGAGCTATACGTAAAAAAGCCGTCAAAGGATAAGAAAAAATTTATTCCCTTATCGCGAGTGCCGCCTAATTTGCCGTTGCTGCCAAAGAAGAAAAAGGGACAAATTAGTGATTTTCTTCAATATGCATGTCAACAAAAATATGCCTGTTGGTTTTGCCAAGCTTGGAGTATGCAGCTTAACCAAGCAATGGTACATTATTTGGCATTCAATCCGTTAAATTACAATTGATGTATTCCGACAAGAATAAAATTAACATTATTCAGAACGCTGATTGAGCTATATGTAAAAAAGCCGTCAAAGGATAAGAAAAAATTTATTCCCTTATCGCGAGTGCCGCCTAATTTGCCGTTGCTGCCAAAGAAGAAAAAGGGACAAATTAGTGATTTTCTTCAATATGCATGTCAACAAAAATATGCCTGTTGGTTTTGCCAAGCTTGGAGTATGCAGCTTAACCAAGCAATGGTACATTATTTGGCATTCAATCCGTTAAATTACAATTGATGTATTCCGACAAGAATAAGAATATACATTATTCAGAACGCTGATTGAGCTATATGTAAAAAAGCCGTCAAAGGATAAGAAAAAATTTATTCCCTTATCGCGAGTGCCGCCTAATTTGCCGTTGCTGCCAAAGAAGAAAAAGGGACAAATTAGTGATTTTCTTCAATATGCATGTCAACAAAAATATGCCTGTTGGTTTTGCCAAGCTTGGAGTATGCAGCTTAACCAAGCAATGGTACATTATTTGGCATTCAATCCGTTAAATTACAATTGATGTATTCCGACAAGAATCAAGAATAAATAACATTATTCAGAACGCTGATTGAGCTATACGTAAAAAAGCCGTCAAAGGATAAGAAAAAATTTATTCCCTTATCGCGAGTGCCGCCTAATTTGCCATTGCTGCCAAAGAAGAAAAAGGGACAAATTAGTGATTTTCTTCAATATGCATGTCAACAAAAATATGCCTGTTGGTTTTGCCAAGCTTGGAGTATGCAGCTTAACCAAGCAATGGTACATTATTTGGCATTCAATCCGTTAAATTACAATTGATGTATTCCGACAAGAATAAAATAACATTATTCAGAACGCTGATTGAGCTATATGTAAAAAAGCCGTCAAAGGATAAGAAAAAATTTATTCCCTTATCGCGAGTGCCGCCTAATTTGCCGTTGCTGCCAAAGAAGAAAAAGGGACAAATTAGTGATTTTCTTCAATATGCATGTCAACAAAAATATGCCTGTTGGTTTTGCCAAGCTTGGAGTATGCAGCTTAACCAAGCAATGGTACATTATTTGGCATTCAATCCGTTAAATTACAATTGATGTATTCCGACAAGAATAAGAATTAACATTATTCAGAACGCTGATTGAGCTATACGTAAAAAAGCCGTCAAAGGATAAGAAAAAATTTATTCCCTTATCGCGAGTGCCGCCTAATTTGCCGTTGCTGCCAAAGAAGAAAAAGGGACAAATTAGTGATTTTCTTCAATATGCATGTCAACAAAAATATGCCTGTTGGTTTTGCCAAGCTTGGAGTATGCAGCTTAACCAAGCAATGGTACATTATTTGGCATTCAATCCGTTAAATTACAATTGATGTATTCCGACAAGAATCAAGAATAAAATAACATTATTCAGAACGCTGATTGAGCTATATGTAAAAAAGCCGTCAAAGGATAAGAAAAAATTTATTCCCTTATCGCGAGTGCCGCCTAATTTGCCGTTGCTGCCAAAGAAGAAAAAGGGACAAATTAGTGATTTTCTTCAATATGCATGTCAACAAAAATATGCCTGTTGGTTTTGCCAAGCTTGGAGTATGCAGCTTAACCAAGCAATGGTACATTATTTGGCATTCAATCCGTTAAATTACAATTGATGTATTCCGACAAGAATAAAATTAACATTATTCAGAACGCTGATTGAGCTATATGTAAAAAAGCCGTCAAAGGATAAGAAAAAATTTATTCCCTTATCGCGAGTGCCGCCTAATTTGCCGTTGCTGCCAAAGAAGAAAAAGGGACAAATTAGTGATTTTCTTCAATATGCATGTCAACAAAAATATGCCTGTTGGTTTTGCCAAGCTTGGAGTATGCAGCTTAACCAAGCAATGGTACATTATTTGGCATTCAATCCGTTAAATTACAATTGATGTATTCCGACAAGAATCAAGAATAAATAACATTATTCAGAACGCTGATTGAGCTATACGTAAAAAAGCTGTCAAAGGATAAGAAAAAATTTATTCCCTTATCGCGAGTGCCGCCTAATTTGCCGTTGCTGCCAAAGAAGAAAAAGGGACAAATTAGTGATTTTCTTCAATATGCATGTCAACAAAAATATGCCTGTTGGTTTTGCCAAGCTTGGAGTATGCAGCTTAACCAAGCAATGGTACATTATTTGGCATTCAATCCGTTAAATTACAATTGATGTATTCCGACAAGAATCAAGAATAATACATTATTCAGAACGCTGATTGAGCTATATGTAAAAAAGCCGTCAAAGGATAAGAAAAAATTTATTCCCTTATCGCGAGTGCCGCCTAATTTGCCGTTGCTGCCAAAGAAGAAAAAGGGACAAATTAGTGATTTTCTTCAATATGCATGTCAACAAAAATATGCCTGTTGGTTTTGCCAAGCTTGGAGTATGCAGCTTAACCAAGCAATGGTACATTATTTGGCATTCAATCCGTTAAATTACAATTGATGTATTCCGACAAGAATAAAATATACATTATTCAGAACGCTGATTGAGCTATATGTAAAAAAGCCGTCAAAGGATAAGAAAAAATTTATTCCCTTATCGCGAGTGCCGCCTAATTTGCCGTTGCTGCCAAAGAAGAAAAAGGGACAAATTAGTGATTTTCTTCAATATGCATGTCAACAAAAATATGCCTGTTGGTTTTGCCAAGCTTGGAGTATGCAGCTTAACCAAGCAATGGTACATTATTTGGCATTCAATCCGTTAAATTACAATTGATGTATTCCGACAAGAATAAGAATAATACATTATTCAGAACGCTGATTGAGCTATATGTAAAAAAGCTGTCAAAGGATAAGAAAAAATTTATTCCCTTATCGCGAGTGCCGCCTAATTTGCCATTGCTGCCAAAGAAGAAAAAGGGACAAATTAGTGATTTTCTTCAATATGCATGTCAACAAAAATATGCCTGTTGGTTTTGCCAAGCTTGGAGTATGCAGCTTAACCAAGCAATGGTACATTATTTGGCATTCAATCCGTTAAATTACAATTGATGTATTCCGACAAGAATAAAATAACATTATTCAGAACGCTGATTGAGCTATATGTAAAAAAGCCGTCAAAGGATAAGAAAAAATTTATTCCCTTATCGCGAGTGCCGCCTAATTTGCCGTTGCTGCCAAAGAAGAAAAAGGGACAAATTAGTGATTTTCTTCAATATGCATGTCAACAAAAATATGCCTGTTGGTTTTGCCAAGCTTGGAGTATGCAGCTTAACCAAGCAATGGTACATTATTTGGCATTCAATCCGTTAAATTACAATTGATGTATTCCGACAAGAATAAGAATATACATTATTCAGAACGCTGATTGAGCTATACGTAAAAAAGCCGTCAAAGGATAAGAAAAAATTTATTCCCTTATCGCGAGTGCCGCCTAATTTGCCGTTGCTGCCAAAGAAGAAAAAGGGACAAATTAGTGATTTTCTTCAATATGCATGTCAACAAAAATATGCCTGTTGGTTTTGCCAAGCTTGGAGTATGCAGCTTAACCAAGCAATGGTACATTATTTGGCATTCAATCCGTTAAATTACAATTGATGTATTCCGACAAGAATAAAATAACATTATTCAGAACGCTGATTGAGCTATATGTAAAAAAGCCGTCAAAGGATAAGAAAAAATTTATTCCCTTATCGCGAGTGCCGC
This sequence comes from Mermis nigrescens, assembly GCA_036768485.1. Classification (NCBI taxonomy): domain Eukaryota; kingdom Metazoa; phylum Nematoda; class Enoplea; order Mermithida; family Mermithidae; genus Mermis; species Mermis nigrescens. The sequence continues at coordinate 93,235 of JAVLUZ010000326.1, forward strand.
CTAATTTGCCGTTGCTGCCAAAGAAGAAAAAGGGACAAATTAGTGATTTTCTTCAATATGCATGTCAACAAAAATATGCCTGTTGGTTTTGCCAAGCTTGGAGTATGCAGCTTAACCAAGCAATGGTACATTATTTGGCATTCAATCCGTTAAATTACAATTGATGTATTCCGACAAGAATAAGAATTAACATTATTCAGAACGCTGATTGAGCTATATGTAAAAAAGCCGTCAAAGGATAAGAAAAAATTTATTCCCTTATCGCGAGTGCCGCCTAATTTGCCATTGCTGCCAAAGAAGAAAAAGGGACAAATTAGTGATTTTCTTCAATATGCATGTCAACAAAAATATGCCTGTTGGTTTTGCCAAGCTTGGAGTATGCAGCTTAACCAAGCAATGGTACATTATTTGGCATTCAATCCGTTAAATTACAATTGATGTATTCCGACAAGAATCAAGAATAAAATACAATTATTCAGAACGCTGATTGAGCTATACGTAAAAAAGCCGTCAAAGGATAAGAAAAAATTTATTCCCTTATCGCGAGTGCCGCCTAATTTGCCGTTGCTGCCAAAGAAGAAAAAGGGACAAATTAGTGATTTTCTTCAATATGCATGTCAACAAAAATATGCCTGTTGGTTTTGCCAAGCTTGGAGTATGCAGCTTAACCAAGCAATGGTACATTATTTGGCATTCAATCCGTTAAATTACAATTGATGTATTCCGACAAGAATAAAATATACATTATTCAGAACGCTGATTGAGCTATATGTAAAAAAGCCGTCAAAGGATAAGAAAAAATTTATTCCCTTATCGCGAGTGCCGCCTAATTTGCCGTTGCTGCCAAAGAAGAAAAAGGGACAAATTAGTGATTTTCTTCAATATGCATGTCAACAAAAATATGCCTGTTGGTTTTGCCAAGCTTGGAGTATGCAGCTTAACCAAGCAATGGTACATTATTTGGCATTCAATCCGTTAAATTACAATTGATGTATTCCGACAAGAATAAAATATACATTATTCAGAACGCTGATTGAGCTATATGTAAAAAAGCCGTCAAAGGATAAGAAAAAATTTATTCCCTTATCGCGAGTGCCGCCTAATTTGCCGTTGCTGCCAAAGAAGAAAAAGGGACAAATTAGTGATTTTCTTCAATATGCATGTCAACAAAAATATGCCTGTTGGTTTTGCCAAGCTTGGAGTATGCAGCTTAACCAAGCAATGGTACATTATTTGGCATTCAATCCGTTAAATTACAATTGATGTATTCCGACAAGAATCAAGAATAAAATAACATTATTCAGAACGCTGATTGAGCTATACGTAAAAAAGCTGTCAAAGGATAAGAAAAAATTTATTCCCTTATCGCGAGTGCCGCCTAATTTGCCGTTGCTGCCAAAGAAGAAAAAGGGACAAATTAGTGATTTTCTTCAATATGCATGTCAACAAAAATATGCCTGTTGGTTTTGCCAAGCTTGGAGTATGCAGCTTAACCAAGCAATGGTACATTATTTGGCATTCAATCCGTTAAATTACAATTGATGTATTCCGACAAGAATAAAATAACATTATTCAGAACGCTGATTGAGCTATATGTAAAAAAGCCGTCAAAGGATAAGAAAAAATTTATTCCCTTATCGCGAGTGCCGCCTAATTTGCCGTTGCTGCCAAAGAAGAAAAAGGGACAAATTAGTGATTTTCTTCAATATGCATGTCAACAAAAATATGCCTGTTGGTTTTGCCAAGCTTGGAGTATGCAGCTTAACCAAGCAATGGTACATTATTTGGCATTCAATCCGTTAAATTACAATTGATGTATTCCGACAAGAATAAAATAACATTATTCAGAACGCTGATTGAGCTATATGTAAAAAAGCCGTCAAAGGATAAGAAAAAATTTATTCCCTTATCGCGAGTGCCGCCTAATTTGCCGTTGCTGCCAAAGAAGAAAAAGGGACAAATTAGTGATTTTCTTCAATATGCATGTCAACAAAAATATGCCTGTTGGTTTTGCCAAGCTTGGAGTATGCAGCTTAACCAAGCAATGGTACATTATTTGGCATTCAATCCGTTAAATTACAATTGATGTATTCCGACAAGAATCAAGAATAAAATAAAATTATTCAGAACGCTGATTGAGCTATACGTAAAAAAGCTGTCAAAGGATAAGAAAAAATTTATTCCCTTATCGCGAGTGCCGCCTAATTTGCCATTGCTGCCAAAGAAGAAAAAGGGACAAATTAGTGATTTTCTTCAATATGCATGTCAACAAAAATATGCCTGTTGGTTTTGCCAAGCTTGGAGTATGCAGCTTAACCAAGCAATGGTACATTATTTGGCATTCAATCCGTTAAATTACAATTGATGTATTCCGACAAGAATAAAATTACATTATTCAGAACGCTGATTGAGCTATATGTTAAAAAGCCGTCAAAGGATAAGAAAAAATTTATTCCCTTATCGCGAGTGCCGCCTAATTTGCCGTTGCTGCCAAAGAAGAAAAAGGGACAAATTAGTGATTTTCTTCAATATGCATGTCAACAAAAATATGCCTGTTGGTTTTGCCAAGCTTGGAGTATGCAGCTTAACCAAGCAATGGTACATTATTTGGCATTCAATCCGTTAAATTACAATTGATGTATTCCGACAAGAATCAAGAATAAAATAAAATTATTCAGAACGCTGATTGAGCTATACGTAAAAAAGCTGTCAAAGGATAAGAAAAAATTTATTCCCTTATCGCGAGTGCCGCCTAATTTGCCGTTGCTGCCAAAGAAGAAAAAGGGACAAATTAGTGATTTTCTTCAATATGCATGTCAACAAAAATATGCCTGTTGGTTTTGCCAAGCTTGGAGTATGCAGCTTAACCAAGCAATGGTACATTATTTGGCATTCAATCCGTTAAATTACAATTGATGTATTCCGACAAGAATAAAATAACATTATTCAGAACGCTGATTGAGCTATATGTAAAAAAGCCGTCAAAGGATAAGAAAAAATTTATTCCCTTATCGCGAGTGCCGCCTAATTTGCCGTTGCTGCCAAAGAAGAAAAAGGGACAAATTAGTGATTTTCTTCAATATGCATGTCAACAAAAATATGCCTGTTGGTTTTGCCAAGCTTGGAGTATGCAGCTTAACCAAGCAATGGTACATTATTTGGCATTCAATCCGTTAAATTACAATTGATGTATTCCGACAAGAATAAGAATATACATTATTCAGAACGCTGATTGAGCTATATGTAAAAAAGCCGTCAAAGGATAAGAAAAAATTTATTCCCTTATCGCGAGTGCCGCCTAATTTGCCGTTGCTGCCAAAGAAGAAAAAGGGACAAATTAGTGATTTTCTTCAATATGCATGTCAACAAAAATATGCCTGTTGGTTTTGCCAAGCTTGGAGTATGCAGCTTAACCAAGCAATGGTACATTATTTGGCATTCAATCCGTTAAATTACAATTGATGTATTCCGACAAGAATCAAGAATAAAATAACATTATTCAGAACGCTGATTGAGCTATACGTAAAAAAGCCGTCAAAGGATAAGAAAAAATTTATTCCCTTATCGCGAGTGCCGCCTAATTTGCCGTTGCTGCCAAAGAAGAAAAAGGGACAAATTAGTGATTTTCTTCAATATGCATGTCAACAAAAATATGCCTGTTGGTTTTGCCAAGCTTGGAGTATGCAGCTTAACCAAGCAATGGTACATTATTTGGCATTCAATCCGTTAAATTACAATTGATGTATTCCGACAAGAATAAAATAACATTATTCAGAACGCTGATTGAGCTATATGTAAAAAAGCCGTCAAAGGATAAGAAAAAATTTATTCCCTTATCGCGAGTGCCGCCTAATTTGCCGTTGCTGCCAAAGAAGAAAAAGGGACAAATTAGTGATTTTCTTCAATATGCATGTCAACAAAAATATGCCTGTTGGTTTTGCCAAGCTTGGAGTATGCAGCTTAACCAAGCAATGGTACATTATTTGGCATTCAATCCGTTAAATTACAATTGATGTATTCCGACAAGAATCAAGAATAAAATAACATTATTCAGAACGCTGATTGAGCTATACGTAAAAAAGCTGTCAAAGGATAAGAAAAAATTTATTCCCTTATCGCGAGTGCCGCCTAATTTGCCGTTGCTGCCAAAGAAGAAAAAGGGACAAATTAGTGATTTTCTTCAATATGCATGTCAACAAAAATATGCCTGTTGGTTTTGCCAAGCTTGGAGTATGCAGCTTAACCAAGCAATGGTACATTATTTGGCATTCAATCCGTTAAATTACAATTGATGTATTCCGACAAGAATAAGAATATACATTATTCAGAACGCTGATTGAGCTATATGTAAAAAAGCCGTCAAAGGATAAGAAAAAATTTATTCCCTTATCGCGAGTGCCGCCTAATTTGCCGTTGCTGCCAAAGAAGAAAAAGGGACAAATTAGTGATTTTCTTCAATATGCATGTCAACAAAAATATGCCTGTTGGTTTTGCCAAGCTTGGAGTATGCAGCTTAACCAAGCAATGGTACATTATTTGGCATTCAATCCGTTAAATTACAATTGATGTATTCCGACAAGAATAAAATAACATTATTCAGAACGCTGATTGAGCTATATGTAAAAAAGCCGTCAAAGGATAAGAAAAAATTTATTCCCTTATCGCGAGTGCCGCCTAATTTGCCGTTGCTGCCAAAGAAGAAAAAGGGACAAATTAGTGATTTTCTTCAATATGCATGTCAACAAAAATATGCCTGTTGGTTTTGCCAAGCTTGGAGTATGCAGCTTAACCAAGCAATGGTACATTATTTGGCATTCAATCCGTTAAATTACAATTGATGTATTCCGACAAGAATCAAGAATAAAATAAAATTATTCAGAACGCTGATTGAGCTATACGTAAAAAAGCTGTCAAAGGATAAGAAAAAATTTATTCCCTTATCGCGAGTGCCGCCTAATTTGCCATTGCTGCCAAAGAAGAAAAAGGGACAAATTAGTGATTTTCTTCAATATGCATGTCAACAAAAATATGCCTGTTGGTTTTGCCAAGCTTGGAGTATGCAGCTTAACCAAGCAATGGTACATTATTTGGCATTCAATCCGTTAAATTACAATTGATGTATTCCGACAAGAATAAGAATATACATTATTCAGAACGCTGATTGAGCTATATGTAAAAAAGCCGTCAAAGGATAAGAACAAATTTATTCCCTTATCGCGAGTGCCGCCTAATTTGCCGTTGCTGCCAAAGAAGAAAAAGGGACAAATTAGTGATTTTCTTCAATATGCATGTCAACAAAAATATGCCTGTTGGTTTTGCCAAGCTTGGAGTATGCAGCTTAACCAAGCAATGGTACATTATTTGGCATTCAATCCGTTAAATTACAATTGATGTATTCCGACAAGAATAAGAATTACATTATTCAGAACACTGATTGAGCTATACGTAAAAAAGCCGTCAAAGGATAAGAAAAAATTTATTCCCTTATCGCGAGTGCCGCCTAATTTGCCGTTGCTGCCAAAGAAGAAAAAGGGACAAATTAGTGATTTTCTTCAATATGCATGTCAACAAAAATATGCCTGTTGGTTTTGCCAAGCTTGGAGTATGCAGCTTAACCAAGCAATGGTACATTATTTGGCATTCAATCCGTTAAATTACAATTGATGTATTCCGACAAGAATAAGAATATAACATTATTCAGAACGCTGATTGAGCTATATGTAAAAAAGCCGTCAAAGGATAAGAAAAAATTTATTCCCTTATCGCGAGTGCCGCCTAATTTGCCGTTGCTGCCAAAGAAGAAAAAGGGACAAATTAGTGATTTTCTTCAATATGCATGTCAACAAAAATATGCCTGTTGGTTTTGCCAAGCTTGGAGTATGCAGCTTAACCAAGCAATGGTACATTATTTGGCATTCAATCCGTTAAATTACAATTGATGTATTCCGACAAGAATAAGAATTAACATTATTCAGAACGCTGATTGAGCTATATGTAAAAAAGCCGTCAAAGGATAAGAAAAAATTTATTCCCTTATCGCGAGTGCCGCCTAATTTGCCGTTGCTGCCAAAGAAGAAAAAGGGACAAATTAGTGATTTTCTTCAATATGCATGTCAACAAAAATATGCCTGTTGGTTTTGCCAAGCTTGGAGTATGCAGCTTAACCAAGCAATGGTACATTATTTGGCATTCAATCCGTTAAATTACAATTGATGTATTCCGACAAGAATAAGAATATACATTATTCAGAACGCTGATTGAGCTATATGTAAAAAAGCCGTCAAAGGATAAGAAAAAATTTATTCCCTTATCGCGAGTGCCGCCTAATTTGCCGTTGCTGCCAAAGAAGAAAAAGGGACAAATTAGTGATTTTCTTCAATATGCATGTCAACAAAAATATGCCTGTTGGTTTTGCCAAGCTTGGAGTATGCAGCTTAACCAAGCAATGGTACATTATTTGGCATTCAATCCGTTAAATTACAATTGATGTATTCCGACAAGAATCAAGAATAAAATAAAATTATTCAGAACGCTGATTGAGCTATACGTAAAAAAGCTGTCAAAGGATAAGAAAAAATTTATTCCCTTATCGCGAGTGCCGCCTAGTTTGCCATTGCTGCCAAAGAAGAAAAAGGGACAAGTTAGTGATTTTCTTCAATATGCATGTCAACAAAAATATGCCTGTTGGTTTTGCCAAGCTTGGAGTATGCAGCTTAACCAAGCAATGGTACATTATTTGGCATTCAATCCGTTAAATTACAATTGATGTATTCCGACAAGAATAAAATATACATTATTCAGAACGCTGATTGAGCTATATGTAAAAAAGCCGTCAAAGGATAAGAAAAAATTTATTCCCTTATCGCGAGTGCCGCCTAATTTGCCGTTGCTGCCAAAGAAGAAAAAGGGACAAATTAGTGATTTTCTTCAATATGCATGTCAACAAAAATATGCCTGTTGGTTTTGCCAAGCTTGGAGTATGCAGCTTAACCAAGCAATGGTACATTATTTGGCATTCAATCCGTTAAATTACAATTGATGTATTCCGACAAGAATAAGAATATACATTATTCAGAACGCTGATTGAGCTATATGTAAAAAAGCCGTCAAAGGATAAGAAAAAATTTATTCCCTTATCGCGAGTGCCGCCTAATTTGCCGTTGCTGCCAAAGAAGAAAAAGGGACAAATTAGTGATTTTCTTCAATATGCATGTCAACAAAAATATGCCTGTTGGTTTTGCCAAGCTTGGAGTATGCAGCTTAACCAAGCAATGGTACATTATTTGGCATTCAATCCGTTAAATTACAATTGATGTATTCCGACAAGAATAAGAATTAACATTATTCAGAACGCTGATTGAGCTATATGTAAAAAAGCCGTCAAAGGATAAGAAAAAATTTATTCCCTTATCGCGAGTGCCGCCTAATTTGCCGTTGCTGCCAAAGAAGAAAAAGGGACAAATTAGTGATTTTCTTCAATATGCATGTCAACAAAAATATGCCTGTTGGTTTTGCCAAGCTTGGAGTATGCAGCTTAACCAAGCAATGGTACATTATTTGGCATTCAATCCGTTAAATTACAATTGATGTATTCCGACAAGAATAAAATAACATTATTCAGAACGCTGATTGAGCTATATGTAAAAAAGCCGTCAAAGGATAAGAAAAAATTTATTCCCTTATCGCGAGTGCCGCCTAATTTGCCGTTGCTGCCAAAGAAGAAAAAGGGACAAATTAGTGATTTTCTTCAATATGCATGTCAACAAAAATATGCCTGTTGGTTTTGCCAAGCTTGGAGTATGCAGCTTAACCAAGCAATGGTACATTATTTGGCATTCAATCCGTTAAATTACAATTGATGTATTCCGACAAGAATCAAGAATAAAATAAAATTATTCAGAACGCTGATTGAGCTATACGTAAAAAAGCTGTCAAAGGATAAGAAAAAATTTATTCCCTTATCGCGAGTGCCGCCTAATTTGCCGTTGCTGCCAAAGAAGAAAAAGGGACAAATTAGTGATTTTCTTCAATATGCATGTCAACAAAAATATGCCTGTTGGTTTTGCCAAGCTTGGAGTATGCAGCTTAACCAAGCAATGGTACATTATTTGGCATTCAATCCGTTAAATTACAATTGATGTATTCCGACAAGAATAAAATAACATTATTCAGAACGCTGATTGAGCTATATGTAAAAAAGCCGTCAAAGGATAAGAAAAAATTTATTCCCTTATCGCGAGTGCCGCCTAATTTGCCGTTGCTGCCAAAGAAGAAAAAGGGACAAATTAGTGATTTTCTTCAATATGCATGTCAACAAAAATATGCCTGTTGGTTTTGCCAAGCTTGGAGTATGCAGCTTAACCAAGCAATGGTACATTATTTGGCATTCAATCCGTTAAATTACAATTGATGTATTCCGACAAGAATAAGATTACATTATTCAGAACACTGATTGAGCTATATGTAAAAAAGCCGTCAAAGGATAAGAACAAATTTATTCCCTTATCGCGAGTGCCGCCTAATTTGCCGTTGCTGCCAAAGAAGAAAAAGGGACAAATTAGTGATTTTCTTCAATATGCATGTCAACAAAAATATGCCTGTTGGTTTTGCCAAGCTTGGAGTATGCAGCTTAACCAAGCAATGGTACATTATTTGGCATTCAATCCGTTAAATTACAATTGATGTATTCCGACAAGAATAAGAATAATACATTATTCAGAACGCTGATTGAGCTATACGTAAAAAAGCCGTCAAAGGATAAGAAAAAATTTATTCCCTTATCGCGAGTGCCGCCTAATTTGCCGTTGCTGCCAAAGAAGAAAAAGGGACAAATTAGTGATTTTCTTCAATATGCATGTCAACAAAAATATGCCTGTTGGTTTTGCCAAGCTTGGAGTATGCAGCTTAACCAAGCAATGGTACATTATTTGGCATTCAATCCGTTAAATTACAATTGATGTATTCCGACAAGAATAAAATAACATTATTCAGAACGCTGATTGAGCTATATGTAAAAAAGCCGTCAAAGGATAAGAAAAAATTTATTCCCTTATCGCGAGTGCCGCCTAATTTGCCGTTGCTGCCAAAGAAGAAAAAGGGACAAATTAGTGATTTTCTTCAATATGCATGTCAACAAAAATATGCCTGTTGGTTTTGCCAAGCTTGGAGTATGCAGCTTAACCAAGCAATGGTACATTATTTGGCATTCAATCCGTTAAATTACAATTGATGTATTCCGACAAGAATCAAGAATAAAATAACATTATTCAGAACGCTGATTGAGCTATACGTAAAAAAGCCGTCAAAGGATAAGAAAAAATTTATTCCCTTATCGCGAGTGCCGCCTAATTTGCCGTTGCTGCCAAAGAAGAAAAAGGGACAAATTAGTGATTTTCTTCAATATGCATGTCAACAAAAATATGCCTGTTGGTTTTGCCAAGCTTGGAGTATGCAGCTTAACCAAGCAATGGTACATTATTTGGCATTCAATCCGTTAAATTACAATTGATGTATTCCGACAAGAATAAAATAACATTATTCAGAACGCTGATTGAGCTATATGTAAAAAAGCCGTCAAAGGATAAGAAAAAATTTATTCCCTTATCGCGAGTGCCGCCTAATTTGCCGTTGCTGCCAAAGAAGAAAAAGGGACAAATTAGTGATTTTCTTCAATATGCATGTCAACAAAAATATGCCTGTTGGTTTTGCCAAGCTTGGAGTATGCAGCTTAACCAAGCAATGGTACATTATTTGGCATTCAATCCGTTAAATTACAATTGATGTATTCCGACAAGAATAAAATAACATTATTCAGAACGCTGATTGAGCTATACGTAAAAAAGCCGTCAAAGGATAAGAAAAAATTTATTCCCTTATCGCGAGTGCCGCCTAATTTGCCGTTGCTGCCAAAGAAGAAAAAGGGACAAATTAGTGATTTTCTTCAATATGCATGTCAACAAAAATATGCCTGATTGGTTTTGGCCAAGCTTGGAGTATGCCAGCTTAACCAAGCAATGGTACATTATTTGGCATTTGATCCGTTAAATTACAATTGATGTATTCCGACAAGAATAAAATTACATTATTCAGAACGCTGATTGAGCTATACGTAAAAAAGCCGTCAAAGGATAAGAACAAATTTATTCCCTAATCGCGAGTGCCGCCTAATTTGCCGTTGCTGCCAAAGAAGAAAAAGGGACAAATTAGTGATTTTCTTCAATATGCATGTCAACAAAAATATGCCTGATTGGTTTTGCCAAGCTTGGAGTATGCAGCTTAACCAAGCAATGGTACATTATTTGGCATTCAATCCGTTAAATTACAATTGATGTATTCCGACAAGAATAAAATTACATTATTCAGAACGCTGATTGAGCTATACGTAAAAAAGCCGTCAAAGGATAAGAAAAAATTTATTCCCTTATCGCGAGTGCCGCCTAATTTGCCGTTGCTGCCAAAGAAGAAAAAGGGACAAATTAGTGATTTTCTTCAATATGCATGTCAACAAAAATATGCCTGTTGGTTTTGCCAAGCTTGGAGTATGCAGCTTAACCAAGCAATGGTACATTATTTGGCATTCAATCCGTTAAATTACAATTGATGTATTCCGACAAGAATAAAATAACATTATTCAGAACGCTGATTGAGCTATACGTAAAAAAGCCGTCAAAGGATAAGAAAAAATTTATTCCCTTATCGCGAGTGCCGCCTAATTTGCCGTTGCTGCCAAAGAAGAAAAAGGGACAAATTAGTGATTTTCTTCAATATGCATGTCAACAAAAATATGCCTGATTGGTTTTGCCAAGCTTGGAGTATGCCGCTTAACCAAGCAATGGAACGTTATTTGGCATTTGATCCGTTAAATTACAATTGATGTATTCCGACAAGAATAAAATTACATTATTCAGAACGCTGATTGAGCTATACGTAAAAAAGCCGTCAAAGGATAAGAAAAAATTTATTCCCTTATCGCGAGTGCCGCCTAATTTGCCGTTGCTGCCAAAGAAGAAAAAGGGACAAATTAGTGATTTTCTTCAATATGCATGTCAACAAAAATATGCCTGATTGGTTTTGCCAAGCTTGGAGTATGCCGCTCAACCAAGCAATGGTACATTATTTGGCATTTGATCCGTTAAATTACAATTGACGTATTCCGACAAGAATAAAATTACATTATTCAGAACGCTGATTGAGCTATACGTAAAAAAGCCGTCAAAGGATAAGAACAAATTTATTCCCTTATCGCGAGTGCCGCCTAATTTGCCGTTGCTGCCAAAGAAGAAAAAGGGACAAATTAGTGATTTTCTTCAATATGCATGTCAACAAAAATATGCCTGATTGGTTTTGCCAAGCTTGGAGTATGCCAGCTTAACCAAGCAATGGTACATTATTTGGCATTCGATCCGTTAAATTACAATTGATGTATTCCGACAAGAATAAAATTACATTATTCAGAACGCTGATTGAGCTATACGTAAAAAAGCCGTCAAAGGATAAGAAAAAATTTATTCCCTTATCGCGAGTGCCGCCTAATTTGCCGTTGCTGCCAAAGAAGAAAAAGGGACAAATTAGTGATTTTCTTCAATATGCATGTCAACAAAAATATGCCTGATTGGTTTTGCCAAGCTTGGAGTATGCAGCTTAACCAAGCAATGGTACATTATTTGGCATTCAATCCGTTAAATTACAATTGATGTATTCCGACAAGAATAAAATTACATTATTCAGAACGCTGATTGAGCTATACGTAAAAAAGCCGTCAAAGGATAAGAACAAATTTATTCCCTTATCGCGAGTGCCGCCTAATTTGCCGTTGCTGCCAAAGAAGAAAAAGGGACAAATTAGTGATTTTCTTCAATATGCATGTCAACAAAAATATGCCTGATTGGTTTTGCCAAGCTTGGAGTATGCAGCTTAACCAAGCAATGGTACATTATTTGGCATTCGATCCGTTAAATTACAATTGATGTATTCCGACAAGAATAAAATATACATTATTCAGAACGCTGATTGAGCTATACGTAAAAAAGCCGTCAAAGGATAAGAAAAAATTTATTCCCTTATCGCGAGTGCCGCCTAATTTGCCGTTGCTGCCAAAGAAGAAAAAGGGACAAATTAGTGATTTTCTTCAATATGCATGTCAACAAAAATATGCCTGATTGGTTTTGCCAAGCTTGGAGTATGCCAGCTTAACCAAGCAATGGTACATTATTTGGCATTCAATCCGTTAAATTACAATTGATGTATTCCGACAAGAATAAAATAACATTATTCAGAACGCTGATTGAGCTATACGTAAAAAAGCCGTCAAAGGATAAGAAAAAATTTATTCCCTTATCGCGAGTGCCGCCTAATTTGCCGTTGCTGCCAAAGAAGAAAAAGGGACAAATTAGTGATTTTCTTCAATATGCATGTCAACAAAAATATGCCTGATTGGTTTTGCCAAGCTTGGAGTATGCCGCTTAACCAAGCAATGGTACATTATTTGGCATTCAATCCGTTAAATTACAATTGACGTATTCCGACAAGAATAAAATTACATTATTCAGAACACTGATTGAGCTATACGTAAAAAAGCCGTCAAAGGATAAGAAAAAATTTATTCCCTTATCGCGAGTGCCGCCTAATTTGCCGTTGCTGCCAAAGAAGAAAAAGGGACAAATTAGTGATTTTCTTCAATATGCATGTCAACAAAAATATGCCTGTTGGTTTTGCCAAGCTTGGAGTATGCAGCTTAACCAAGCAATGGTACATTATTTGGCATTCAATCCGTTAAATTACAATTGATGTATTCCGACAAGAATAAAATAACATTATTCAGAACGCTGATTGAGCTATACGTAAAAAAGCCGTCAAAGGATAAGAAAAAATTTATTCCCTTATCGCGAGTGCCGCCTAATTTGCCGTTGCTGCCAAAGAAGAAAAAGGGACAAATTAGTGATTTTCTTCAATATGCATGTCAACAAAAATATGCCTGATTGGTTTTGCCAAGCTTGGAGTATGCCGCTTAACCAAGCAATGGTACATTATTTGGCATTTAATCCGTTAAATTACAATTGACGTATTCCGACAAGAATAAAATTACATTATTCAGAACGCTGATTGAGCTATATGTAAAAAAGCCGTCAAAGGATAAGAAAAAATTTATTCCCTTATCGCGAGTGCCGCCTAATTTGCCGTTGCTGCCAAAGAAGAAAAAGGGACAAATTAGTGATTTTCTTCAATATGCATGTCAACAAAAATATGCCTGATTGGTTTTGCCAAGCTTGGAGTATGCAGCTTAACCAAGCAATGGTACATTATTTGGCATTCAATCCGTTAAATTACAATTGATGTATTCCGACAAGAATAAAATTACATTATTCAGAACGCTGATTGAGCTATACGTAAAAAAGCCGTCAAAGGATAAGAAAAAATTTATTCCCTTATCGCGAGTGCCGCCTAATTTGCCGTTGCTGCCAAAGAAGAAAAAGGGACAAATTAGTGATTTTCTTCAATATGCATGTCAACAAAAATATGCCTGATTGGTTTTGCCAAGCTTGGAGTATGCCGCTCAACCAAGCAATGGTACATTATTTGGCATTTAATCCGTTAAATTACAATTGACGTATTCCGACAAGAATAAAATTACATTATTCAGAACACTGATTGAGCTATATGTAAAAAAGCCGTCAAAGGATAAGAACAAATTTATTCCCTTATCGCGAGTGCCGCCTAATTTGCCGTTGCTGCCAAAGAAGAAAAAGGGACAAATTAGTGATTTTCTTCAATATGCATGTCAACAAAAATATGCCTGATTGGTTTTGCCAAGCTTGGAGTATGCCAGCTTAACCAAGCAATGGTACATTATTTGGCATTCAATCCGTTAAATTACAATTGACGTATTCCGACAAGAATAAAATTACATTATTCAGAACGCTGATTGAGCTATACGTAAAAAAGCCGTCAAAGGATAAGAAAAAATTTATTCCCTTATCGCGAGTGCCGCCTAATTTGCCGTTGCTGCCAAAGAAGAAAAAGGGACAAATTAGTGATTTTCTTCAATATGCATGTCAACAAAAATATGCCTGATTGGTTTTGCCAAGCTTGGAGTATGCAGCTTAACCAAGCAATGGTACATTATTTGGCATTCAATCCGTTAAATTACAATTGACGTATTCCGACAAGAATAAAATTACATTATTCAGAACGCTGATTGAGCTATACGTAAAAAAGCCGTCAAAGGATAAGAAAAAATTTATTCCCTTATCGCGAGTGCCGCCTAATTTGCCGTTGCTGCCGAAGAAGAAAAAGGGACAAATTAGTGATTTTCTTCAATATGCATGTCAACAAAAATATGCCTGATTGGTTTTGCCAAGCTTGGAGTATGCCGCTTAACCAAGCAATGGTACGTTATTTGGCATTTGATCCGTTAAATTACAATTGACGTATTCCGACAAGAATAAAATTACATTATTCAGAACGCTGATCGAGCTATACGTAAAAAAGCCGTCAAAGGATAAGAAAAAATTTATTCCCTTATCGCGAGTGCCGCCTAATTTGCCGTTACTGCCAAAGAAGAAAAAGGGACAAATTAGTGATTTTCTTCAATATGCATGTCAACAAAAATATGCCTGATTGGTTTTGCCAAGCTTGGAGTATGCCAGCTCAACCAAGCAATGGTACGTTATTTGGCATTTAATCCGTTAAATTACAATTGACGTATTCCGACAAGAATAAAATTACATTATTCAGAACACTGATTGAGCTATACGTAAAAAAGCCGTCAAAGGATAAGAACAAATTTATTCCCTTATCGCGAGTGCCGCCTAATTTGCCGTTGCTGCCAAAGAAGAAAAAGGGACAAATTAGTGATTTTCTTCAATATGCATGTCAACAAAAATATGCCTGATTGGTTTTGCCAAGCTTGGAGTATGCAGCTTAACCAAGCAATGGTACGTTATTTGGCATTCGATCCGTTAAATTACAATTGACGTATTCCGACAAGAATAAAATTACATTATTCAGAACGCTGATCAAGCTATACGTAAAAAAGCCGTCAAAGGATAAGAAAAAATTTATTCCCTTATCGCGAGTGCCGCCTAATTTGCCATTGCTGCCGAAGAAGAAAAAGGGACAAATTAGTGATTTTCTTCAATATGCATGTTGACAAAAATGCGCCTGATTGTTTTGGCCATGCTTGGAGTATGCCACTCATCCATGCAATGGAACGTTATTTGGCATTTGATCCGTTAAATTACAATTGACGTATTCCGACAAGAATAAAATTACATTATTCAGAATGCCAATTGAGCTATACATAATTCACGTTATTCAGAATGCCAATTGAGCTATACGTAAAAAAGCCGTCAAAGGATAAGAACAAATTTATTCCCTAATCGCGAGTGCCGCCTAATTTGCCGTTACTGCCAAAGAAGAAAAAGGGACAAATTAGTGATTTTCTTCAATATGCATGTCAACAAAAATATGCCTGATTGGTTTTGCCAAGCTTGGAGTATGCCGCTCAACCAAGCAATGGTACGTTATTTGGCATTTGATCCGTTAAATTACAATTGACGTATTCCGACAAGAATAAAATTACATTATTCAGAACACTGATTGAGCTATACGTAAAAAAGCCGTCAAAGGATAAGAACAAATTTATTCCCTTATCGCGAGTGCCGCCTAATTTGCCGTTGCTGCCAAAGAAGAAA
The DNA here is from genome assembly GCA_036768485.1 of Mermis nigrescens. Taxonomy (NCBI): domain Eukaryota; kingdom Metazoa; phylum Nematoda; class Enoplea; order Mermithida; family Mermithidae; genus Mermis; species Mermis nigrescens. Next base: position 108,927 of record JAVLUZ010000326.1, read on the forward strand.
AAGGGACAAATTAGTGATTTTCTTCAATATGCATGTCAACAAAAATATGCCTGATTGGTTTTGCCAAGCTTGGAGTATGCAGCTTAACCAAGCAATGGTACGTTATTTGGCATTTGATCCGTTAAATTACAATTGACGTATTCCGACAAGAATAAAATTACATTATTCAGAACGCTGATCAAGCTATACGTAAAAAAGCCGTCAAAGGATAAGAAAAAATTTATTCCCTTATCGCGAGTGCCGCCTAATTTGCCGTTGCTGCCGAAGAAGAAAAAGGGACAAATTAGTGATTTTCTTCAATATGCATGTTGACAAAAATGCGCCTGATTGTTTTGGCCATGCTTGGAGTATGCCACTCATCCGTGCAATGGAACGTTATTTGGCATTTGATCCGTTAAATTACAATTGACGTATTCCAACAAGAATAAAATTACATTATTCAGAATGCCAATTGAGCTATACATAATTCACATTATTCAGAATGCCAATTGAGCTATACGTAAAAAAGCCGTCAAAGGATAAGAACAAATTTATTCCCTAATCGCGAGTGCCGCCTAATTTGCCGTTACTGCCAAAGAAGAAAAAGGGACAAATTAGTGATTTTCTTCAATATGCATGTCAACAAAAATATGCCTGATTGGTTTTGCCAAGCTTGGAGTATGCCGCTCAACCAAGCAATGGTACGTTATTTGGCATTTGATCCGTTAAATTACAATTGACGTATTCCGACAAGAATAAAATTACATTATTCAGAACGCTGATTGAGCTATACGTAAAAAAGCCGTCAAAGGATAAGAACAAATTTATTCCCTTATCGCGAGTGCCGCCTAATTTGCCATTACTGCCAAAGAAGAAAAAGGGACAAATTAGTGATTTTCTTCAATATGCATGTCAACAAAAATATGCCTGATTGGTTTTGCCAAGCTTGGAGTATGCAGCTTAACCAAGCAATGGTACGTTATTTGGCATTTGATCCGTTAAATTACAATTGACGTATTCCGACAAGAATAAAATTACATTATTCAGAACGCTGATCAAGCTATACGTAAAAAAGCCGTCAAAGGATAAGAAAAAATTTATTCCCTTATCGCGAGTGCCGCCTAATTTGCCGTTGCTGCCGAAGAAGAAAAAGGGACAAATTAGTGATTTTCTTCAATATGCATGTTGACAAAAATGCGCCTGATTGTTTTGGCCATGCTTGGAGTATGCCACTCATCCGTGCAATGGAACGTTATTTGGCGTTTGATCCGTTAAATTGCAATTGACGTATTCCGACAAGAATAAAATTACATTATTCAGAACGCCAATTGAGCTATACATAATTCACATTATTCAGAATGCCAATTGAGCTATACGTAAAAAAAGCCGTCAAAGGATAAGAACAAATTTATTCCCTAATCGCGAGTGCCGCCTAATTTGCCGTTACTGCCAAAGAAGAAAAAGGGACAAATTAGTGATTTTCTTCAATATGCATGTCAACAAAAATATGCCTGATTGGTTTTGCCAAGCTTGGAGTATGCCGCTCAACCAAGCAATGGTACATTATTTGGCATTTGATCCGTTAAATTACAATTGACGTATTCCGACAAGAATAAAATTACATTATTCAGAACGCTGATTGAGCTATACGTAAAAAAGCCGTCAAAGGATAAGAACAAATTTATTCCCTTATCGCGAGTGCCGCCTAATTTGCCATTGCTGCCAAAGAAGAAAAAGGGACAAATTAGTGATTTTCTTCAATATGCATGTCAACAAAAATATGCCTGATTGGTTTTGCCAAGCTTGGAGTATGCAGCTTAACCAAGCAATGGTACGTTATTTGGCATTCGATCCGTTAAATTACAATTGACGTATTCCGACAAGAATAAAATTACATTATTCAGAACGCTGATTGAGCTATACGTAAAAAAGCCGTCAAAGGATAAGAAAAAATTTATTCCCTTATCGCGAGTGCCGCCTAATTTGCCATTGCTGCCGAAGAAGAAAAAGGGACAAATTAGTGATTTTCTTCAATATGCATGTTGACAAAAATGCGCCTGATTGTTTTGGCCATGCTTGGAGTATGCCACTCATCCGTGCAATGGAACGTTATTTGGCATTTGATCCGTTAAATTGCAATTGACGTATTCCGACAAGAATAAAATTACATTATTCAGAACGCCAATTGAGCTATACGTAATTCACGTTATTCAGAATGCCAATTGAGCTATACGTAAAAAAAGCCGTCAAAGGATAAGAAAAAATTTATTCCCTAATCGCGAGTGCCGCCTAATTTGCCGTTACTGCCAAAGAAGAAAAAGGGACAAATTAGTGATTTTCTTCAATATGCATGTCAACAAAAATATGCCTGATTGGTTTTGCCAAGCTTGGAGTATGCCGCTCAACCAAGCAATGGTACGTTATTTGGCATTTGATCCGTTAAATTACAATTGACGTATTCCGACAAGAATAAAATTACATTATTCAGAACGCTGATTGAGCTATACGTAAAAAAGCCGTCAAAGGATAAGAATAAATTTATTCCCTTATCGCGAGTGCCGCCTAATTTGCCATTGCTGCCAAAGAAGAAAAAGGGACAAATTAGTGATTTTCTTCAATATGCATGTCAACAAAAATATGCCTGATTGGTTTTGGCCAAGCTTGGAGTATGCCGCTTAACCAAGCAATGGTACGTTATTTGGCATTTGATCCGTTAAATTACAATTGACGTATTCCGACAAGAATAAAATTACATTATTCAGAACGCTGATCAAGCTATACGTAAAAAAGCCGTCAAAGGATAAGAAAAAATTTATTCCCTTATCGCGAGTGCCGCCTAATTTGCCATTGCTGCCGAAGAAGAAAAAGGGACAAATTAGTGATTTTCTTCAATATGCATGTCAACAAAAATGCGCCTGATTGGTTTTGACCAAGCTTGGAGTATGCCAGCTCAACCAAGCAATGGTACGTTATTTGGCATTTGATCCGTTAAATTACAATTGACGTATTCCGACAAGAATAAAATTACATTATTCAGAACGCTGATTGAGCTATACGTAAAAAAGCCGTCAAAGGATAAGAAAAAATTTATTCCCTTATCGTGAGTGCCGCCTAATTTGCCGTTGCTGCCAAAGAAGAAAAAGGGACAAATTAGTGATTTTCTTCAATATGCATGTCAACAAAAATGCGCCTGATTGGTTTTGCCAAGCTTGGAGTATGCCGCTTAACCAAGCAATGGTACGTTATTTGGCATTTGATCCGTTAAATTACAATTGACGTATTCCGACAAATGCATGTCAACAAAAATGCGCCTGATTGTTTTGGCCAAGCTTTGAGTATGCCACTCATCCGAGTAATGGAACGTTATTTGGCATTTGATTTGTTAAATTACGATTGACGTATTCCAACCAGAATAAAATTTTGTTATTCAGAATGCCAATTCAGCTATACGTAATTCACGTTATTCAGAACACTGATCAAGCTATAGGTAAAAAAAGCCGTCAAAGGATAAGAAAAAATTTATTCCCATATTGCTAGTGCCGCCTAATTTTCCGTTAATGCCGAAGAAGAAAAAGGGACAAATTAGTGATTTTCTTCAATATGCATTTCAACAAAAATACGCCTGATTGGTTTTGCCAAGTTTGGAGTATGCCGCTCAACTGGGCAATGGAATGTTATTTGGCGTTTGATCCATTAAATTACAATTGACGTATTCCAAAATGAATAAAATTACATTATTCAGAACGTCGATCGAGCTATACGTAATTCATGTTATTCAGAACGCCAATTGAGCTATACATATTTCACGTTATTCAGAACGCCAATTGAGCTATACGTAAAAAAAGCCGTCAAAGGATAAAAATGGATTTCCAATTGCGAGTGCCGCCTAATTTGCCGTTACTGCTGAAGAAGAAAAAGAAACAAATTAGTGATTTTCTTCGATATGCATGTCAACAAAGATATGCCTGATTGGTTTTGCCAAGCTTTGAGTATGCCGCTTGACCATGCAATGGCAATGCTATTTGGCATTTGATCCATTAAATTACAATTGACGTATTCCAACAAGAATAAGATTACATTATTCAGAACGTTGATCAAGCTATACGTAAAAGCCGGCCAAAGGATAAGAAAAAATTTGTTCCCATATCGCTAGTGCTGCCTAATTTTCCGTTAATGCTAAGAAGAAAAGGGACAAATTAGTGATTTTCTTCAATATGCATTTCAACAAAAATACGCCTGATTGGTTTTGCCAAGTTTGAGTATGCCGCTCAACCGGGCAATGGAATGTTATTTGGCGTTTGATCCATTAAATTACAATTGACATATTCCAAAATGAATAAAATTACATTATTCAGAACGCCGATCGAGCTATACGTAATTCATGTTATTCAGAACGCCACTGAGCTATACATATTTCACGTTATTCAGAACGCCAATTGAGCTATACGTAAAAAAAGCCGTCAAAGGATAAAAATTTATTCCCTAATTGCGAGTGCCGCCTAATTTGCCGTTACTGCTGAAGAAGAAAAGAAACAAATTAGTGATTTTCTTCAATATGCATGTCAACAAAGATATGCCTGATTGGTTTTGCCAAGCTTTGAGTATGCCGCTTGACCATGCAATGGTACGTTATTTGGCATTTGATCCATTAAATTACAATTGACGTATTCCAACAAGAATAAGATTACATTATTCAGAACGCTGATCAAGCTATACGAAAAAGCCGTCAAAGGATAAGAAAAATTTATTCCCTTATTGCAAGTGCCGCCTAATTTGCCGTTACAAGCAAAGAAGAAAAAGGACAAATTAGTGATTTTCTTTGATATGCATGTCAAAAAAATGCCTTATTGGTTTTGCCAAGCTTGGAGTATGTCAGCTCAACCATGCGATGGTACGTTATTTGGCATTCAATCCATCAAATTACAATTGACGTTTTCCTCGACAAGAATAAAATTACGTTATTCAGAATGCCAATTCAGCTATACGTAATTCATGTTATTCAGAACGCTGATCGAGCTATACGTAAAAAAGCCGCCAAAGGATTAGAAAAAATTTATTCCCTTTTTGGTGAGTGCCACCTAAGCTGCTATTACAGCCAAAGAAGAAAATGGGACAAATTAGTGATTTTCTTCAATATGCATGTCAACAGAAATATGCCTGATTGGTTTCGCCAAGCTTGGAGTAGGCTGTTACCAGCCGAGCAATGTAATGTTATTTGGCGTTCGATCCATTAAATTATGATTACGTATGCCGACAAGAATAAAATTATGTTATTCAGAATGCCAATTCAGCAATATGTAATTCATGTTATTCAGAACGCCAATTGACCTATATGTAAAATAAGCCGTCAAAGGATAAGAAAATTTATTTCATAATCGCGAGTGCTGCCTGATTTGCCGTGACTGCCAAAGAAGAAAAAGGGACAATAGTGATTTTCTTCAATATGCATGTCAACAAAAATATGCCTGATTGGTTTCTGCCAAGCTTGGAGTATGCCGCTTAACCAAGCAATGGTACGTTATTTGGCATTTGATTTGTTAAATTACAATTGACATATTCCGACAAGAATAAAATTAGCATGACTAGAACGCTGATTGAGCTATACGTAAAATAGCCAAAGGATAAGAAAAAAATTATTCCCTTATTATGAGTGCTGCCTAATTTGCCATTGCTGCCAAAGAAGAAAAAGGGACAAATTAGTGATTTTCTTCAATATGCATGTCAACAAAAATACGCCTGATTGGTTTCACGCAAGCTTGAGTATGCCGCTAACCAAGCAATGGTACGTTATTTGGCATTTGATTTGTTAAATTAAAATTGACATATTCCGACAAGAATAAAATTACATTATTCAGAACGCTGATTGAGCTATACGTAAAATAGGCCGTCAAAGGATAAGAAAAAATTTATTACCTAATCGCACTGCTGCCTAATTTGCCATTGCTGCCAAAGAAGAAAAAGGGACAAATTAGTGATTTTCTTCAATATGCATGTCAACAAAATATATTAATTGGTTTTGCCAAGCTGAGTATGCCGCTCAACCATGCGATGGTACGTTATTTAGCATTCAATCCATTAAATTACAATTGACGTATTCCAACAAGAATTAAATTAAGATTATTCAGAATGCCAATCGAGTACGTAAAAAAGCCATTTAGTTGGATAATAAATGGTTCCTGAATGCGATGCTGCCTACTTTGCCATTACTACTGAAAGAAGAAAAAGGGAAAAATTAGCAATTTTCTTCAATATGCATGTTGACAAAAATGCGTCTGATTGTTTTGGCCATGTTATATGGCACTCATCCAAGCAATGGAACGTTATTTGGCATTTGATCCATTAAATTGCAATTGACGGATTCACAAGAATAAAATATTATCATAATGCCACTGAGCTATACACACCACTTTATTCATAGAACGCCACTGAGCTATACGTTAAAAAAGACGTCAAAGGATAAGAAAATTTATGCCCTTATTGCGAGGGGCTGCCTGACTTGCCGTTGCTGCCAAAGTAGTATGGGACAAATTAGTATTTTCAATATGCATTTCACAAAATGTGCCTGATTGGTTTTGAGTAGCTTGAGTATGCCGTCAGTTAAGCAATGGTACATTATTTGGCATTTGATCCGTTAAATTACAATTGACGGATTCCAACAAGAATACATTACATTGCATAAAACGCCTGATTGAGCTATACGAAAAAGCCATCAAAGGATAAGAAAAAATTTATTCCCTTATCGCGAGTGCCACCTAATTTGCCATTGCTGCCAAGAAGAAAAGGGACAAATTAGCATTTTCCATGCATGTTGACAAAATGCGCCTGATTGTTTTGGCCATGCTTGGAGTATGCCACTCATCCGTGCAATGGAACGTTATTTGGCGTTTGATCCGTTAAATTGCAATTGTAGTATTCCGACAAGAATAAAATTACGTTATTCAGAATGCCAATTCAGTGATACGTAATTCATGTTATTCAGAACGCCAATTGAGCTATACGTAAAAAAAGCCATCAAGCATAAGAAAAAATTTATTCCGTAATCGCGAGTGCCACCTAATTCGCCATTACTACTGAAGAGAAACAGGAAAAATTAGCAATTTTCTTCATGTATGTCAACAAAAATATGCCTGATTGGTTTCGCCAAGCTTGGTTATGCCGCTTAACCAAGCAATGGTACGTTATTTGGCATTTGATTTGTTAAACAATAATTGACATATTCCGACAAGAATAAAATTACATTATTCAGAACGCTGATTGAGCTATACGTAAAATAGCCGTCAAAGGATAAGAAAAATTTATTCCCTTATTGTGAGTGTTGCCTAATTTGCCATTGCTGCCAAAGAAGAAAAGGGACAAATTTAGTGATTTTCTTCAATGTGTAGTCAACAAAAATATGCCTGATTGGTTTCGCCAAGCTTGGAGTATGCCGTTTAACCAAGCAATGGTACGTTATTTGGCATTTGATTTGTTAAATTAAAATTGGACATATTCCGACAAGAATAAAATTACATTATTCATAGAACGCTGATTGAGCTATACGTAAATATTCTGTGTCAAAGGATAAGAAAATTTATTACCTAATCGCGACTGCTGCCTAATTTGCCATTGCTGCCAAAGAAGAAAAAGGGACAAATTAGTGATTTTCTTCAATATGTATGTCAACAAAAATATGGCTGATTGGTTTTGCCAAGCTTTGAGTATGCCGCTCAACCATGCGATGGTATACTATTTAGCATTCAATCCATTAAATTACAATTGACGTATTCCAACAAGAATTAAATTACATTATTCAGAATGCCAATCGAGTTATACGTAAAAAAGCCATTGAAGGATAAGAATAAATTTATTCCCTTATCGCGAGTGCCGTCTACTTTGCCATTACTACTGAAGAAGAAAAAGGGAAATTAGCAATTTTCTTCAATATGCATGTTGACAAAAATGTGCCTGATTGTTTTGGCCATGCTTGGAGTATGGCACTCATCCATGCAATGGAACGTTATTTGGCATTGATCCATTAAATTGCAATTGACGTATTCCGACAAGAATAAAATTACGTTATTCAGAACGCCAATTGAGCTATACGTAATTCACGTTATTCAGAACGTCAATTGTGCTATACATAAAAAAAGACGTCAAAGGATAAGAAAATTTATGCCCTTATTATGAAAATGCTCTGACTGCCATTTCTGCCAAAGAAGAAAAAGGGACAAATTAGTGATTTTCTTCACATGCATGTCAACAAAAATGCGCCTGATTGTTTTGGCCAAGTTGAAAGTAAGCTACTTATCCGAGCAATGGAACGTTATATGGCATTTGATTTGTTAAATTACACGACGTATTCTGACAAGAATAAAATTACATTATTAAGAATTCACATTCAGCTATACTTAATTCATGTTATTCAGAACGCCAATTGAGCTATACGTAAAAAAGCCATCAAAGGATAAGAAAAATTTATTCTTTGATCGCGAGTGCCACCTAATTTGCCGTTACTGCCGAAGAAGAAAAAGGGACAAATTAGTGATTTTCTTCGATATGCATGTCAACAAAATACGTCGATTGGTTTTGCTGCTTGGAGTATGTCAATATTCGGGCAAATGATTATTATTTGGCATTTGATCCGCTAAATTGCAATTGACGTGTTCCAACAAGAATAAAATATCATTATTCAGAACGCCAATTCAGCTATACGTAATTCATGTTATTCAGAACGCCGATCGAGTTATACGTAAAAGCTGTTGAAGGAAAAGAATAAATTTATTCCCTTATTGGGTGAAAAGTACTTACTTTTGCCATTACTACTGAAGAAGAAACAGGGAAAAATTAGGCTCTTTCAATATGCATGTTGACAAAAATGCGCCTGATTGTTTTGGCCATGCTTGGAGTATGCCACTCATCTGTGCGATGGAACGTTATTTGGTGTTTGATCCGTTAAATTGTGATTGACGTATTCCGAGAAGAATAAAATTACATTATTCAGATTGCCAATTGAGATATACGTAATTCACGTTATTCAGAACGTCAATTGAGCTATACATAAAAAAAGACGTCAAAGGATAAGAAAAAATTTATGCCTTTATTGCGTGTGCTCCCTAATTTGCCGTTGCTGCTGAAGAAGAAAAAGGACAAATTAGGTGATTTTCTTCAATATGCATGTCAACAAAAATGCGCCTGATTGTTTTGGCCAAGCTTGGAGTATGCCACTCATCCGAGTAATGGAACGTTATTTGGCATTTGATTTGTTAAATACGATTGACGTATTCTAACCAGAATAAAATTTTGTTATTCATTGCCAATTCAGCTATACGTTAATTCACGTTATTCAGAACACTGATCAAGCTATAGGTGAAAAAAAAAAGCCGTCAAAGGATAAGAAAAAATTTATTCCCATATTGCTAGTGCCGCCAATTTTTCCGCAATGCCGAAGAAGAAAAAGGGACAAATTAGTGGATTTTCTTCAATATGCATTTCAACAAATATTCTTGATTGGTTTTGGTTGCTTGGAGTATGCCGCTTCAACTGGGCAATGGAATGTTATTTTATGTTTGATCCATTAAATTACAATTGGATTTATTCCAAAATGAATAAAATTACATTATTCAGAACGCCGATCGAGCTATACGTAATTCATGTTATTCAGAACGCCAATTGAGCTATACATATTTCACGTTATTCAGAACGCTAATTGAGCTATACGTAAAAAAAGCCGTCAAAGGATAAAAAAATTTATTTCCTAATTGCGAGTGCCGCCTAATTTGCTGCCACTGCTGAAGAAGAAAGAAACAAATTAGTGATTTTCTTCGATATGCATGTCAACAAAGATATGCCTGATTGGTTTTGCCAAGCTTTGAGTATGCCGCTTGACCATGCAATGGTACGTTATTTGGCATTTGATCCATTAAATTACAATTGACGTATTCCAACAAGAATAAGATTACATTATTCAGAACGCTGATTCAAGTTTATACGTAAAAGCCGTCAAAGGATAAGAAAAAATTTATTCCCATATCGCTAGTGCCGTCTAATTTTCCGTTAATGCCGAAGAAGAAAAAGGGACAAATTAGTGATTTTCTTCAATATGCATTTCAACAAAAATATCGATTGGGTTTTGCTAAGCTTGGAGTATGCCGCTCAACCCGGGCAATGGAATGTTATTTGGCGTTTGATCCATTAAATTACAATTGACATATTCCAAAATGAATAAAATTACATTATTCAGAACGCCTGATCGAGCTATACGTAATTCATGTTATTCAGAACGCGACTGAGCTATACATATTTCACGTTATTCAGAACGCCAATTGAGCTATACGTAAAAAAGCCGTCAAAGGATAAAAAAATTTATTCCCTAATTGCGAGTGCCGCCGACTTACCACGCTGAAGAAGAAAAAGAAACAAATTAGTGATTTTCTTCAATATGTATGTCAACAAAGATATGCCTGATTGGTTTTGCCAAGCTTTGAGTATGCCGCTTGACCATGCAATGGTACGTTATTTGGCATTTGATCCATTAAATTACAATTGACGTATTCCAACAAGAATAAGATTACATTATTCAGAACGCTGATCAAGCTATACGTAAAAGCCGTCAAAGGATAAGAAAAAATTTATTCCCTATTGCAAGTGCCGCCTAATTTGCCGTTGCTGCCAAAGAAGAAAAGGGACAAATTAGTGATTTTCTTTGATATGCATGTCAAAAAATGCCTTATTGGTTTTGCCAAATTTGGAGTATGCCGTTCAACCATGCGATGGTATGTTATTTGGCATTCAATCCATCAAATTACAATTGATCGTTTTCCATAAGAATAAAATTACGTTATTCAGAATGCCAATTCAGCTATACGTAATTCATGTTATTCAGAACGCTGACTGAAGCTATACGTAAAAAGCGCCAAAGGATTAGAAAAAATTTATTCCCTTTTTTATGAAAAAGCCACCTAAGTTGCCATTACAGCCAAAGAAGAAAATGGGACAAAATTAGTACTTTTCTTCAATATGCATGTCAACAGAAATATGCCTGATTGGTTTCGCCAAGCTTGGAGTAGGCCACTGTCATAATGTAAATGTTATTTGGCGTTCGATCCATTAAATTAAGATTGACGTATGCCGACAAGAATAAAATTATGTTATTCAGACCAATTCAGCAATATGTAATTCATGTTATTCAGAACGCCAATTGACCTATATGTAAAATAAGCCGTCAAAGGATAAGAAAATTTATTTCATAATCGCGAGTGCTGCCTGATTTTGCCGTGACTGCCAAAGAAGAAAAAGGGACAAATTAGTGATTTTCTCAATATGCATGTCAACAAAAATATGCCTGATTGGTTTCGCTAAGCTTGGAGTATGCCGCTTAACCAAGCAATGGTACTATTTTGGCATTTGATTTGTTAAATTACAATTGACATATTCCGACAAGAATAAAATTACATTATTCAGAACGCTGATTGAGCTATACGTAAAATAGCCGTCAAAGGATAAGAAAAAATTTATTCCTTATTAAGTAGTGCTGCCCACTGCCATTGCTGCCAAAGAAGAAAAAGGACAAATTAGTGATTTTCTTCAATATGCATGTCAACAAAAATACGCCTGATTGGTTTCTGCCAAGCTTGGAGTATGCCGCTAACCAAGCAATGGTACGTTATTTGGCATTTGATTTGTTAAATTAAAATTGACATATTCCGACAAGTGCATGTTGACAAAAATGCGCCTGATTGTTTTGGCCATGCTTGGAGTATGCCACTCATCCGAGCAATGGAACGTTATTTGGCGTTTGATCCGTTAAATTGCAATTGACGTATTCCGACAAGAATAAAATTACATTATTCAGAATGCCAATTGAGCTATACGTAATTCACGTTATTCAGAACGCCAATTAAGCTATACGTAAAAAAAGCCGTCAAAGGATAAGAAAAAATTTATTCCCTTATCACGAGTGCCGCCTAATTTGCCGTTACTGCCGAAGAAGAAAAAGGGACAAATTAGTGATTTTCTTCAATATGCATGTCAACAAAAATATGCCTGATTGGTTTTGCCAAGCTTGGAGTATGCCGCTAAACCAAGCAATGGTACGTTATTTGGCATTCAATCCATTAAATTACAATTGACGTATTCCGACAAGAATAAAATTACATTATTCAGAACACCGATCAAGCTATATGTAAAAAAGCCGTCAAAGAATAAGAAAAAATTTATTCCCTTATTGCGAGTGCCGCCTAATTTGCCATTACTGCCAAAGAAGAAAAAGGGACAAATTAGTGATTTTCTTCAATATGCATGTCAACAAAAATATGCCTGATTGGTTTCGGCCAAGCTTGGAGTATGCCGCTCAACCAAGCAATGGAACATTATTTGGCATTTGATCCGTTAAATTACGATTGACATATTCCGACAAGAATAAAATACGTTATTCAGAAGCCATAAGCTATAGTAATTCATTTATTCAGAACGCCGATTGAGCTATACGTAAAAAAGCCGTCAAAGGATAAGAACAAATTTATTCCCTTATCGCGAGTGCTACCTAATTTGCTGTTACTGCCAAAGAAGAAAAAGGGACAAATTAGTGATTTTCTTCAATATGCATGTCAACAAAAATATGCCTGATTGGTTTTGCCAAGCTTGGAGTATGCCGCTCAACCAAGCAATGGTACATTATTTGGCATTTGATCCATTAAATTACAATTGATATATTCTGACAAGAATAAAATTACATTATTCAGAACGCTGATCAAGCTATACATAAAAAAGCCGTCAAAGGATAAGAAAAAATTTATTCCCTTATCGCGAGTGCCGCCTAATTTGCCGTTGCTGCCGAAGAAGAAGAAGGGACAAATTAGTGATTTTCTTCAAAATGCATGTTGACAAAAATGCGCCTGATTGTTTTGGCCATGCTTGGAGTATGCCACTCATCTGTGCAATGGAACGTTATTTGGCGTTTGATCCGTTAAATTGCAATTGACGTATCCCAACAAGAATGAAATTACATTATTCAGACTGCTGATTGAGCTATACGTAATTCATGTTATTTAGAACGCCAATTGAGCTATACGTAAAAAAAGATGTTAAAGTATAAGAAAAAATTTATGCCCTAATTGCGAGTGCCGCCTAATTTGCCATTGCTGCCAAAGAAGAAAAAGGGACAAATTAGTGATTTTCTTCAATATGCATGTCAACAAAAATGCGCCTGATTGTTTTGACCAAGCTTGGAGTATGCCACTCATCCAAGCAATGGAACATTATTTGGCATTTGATTTGTTAAATTACAATTGATGCATTCCGACAAGAATAAAATTACGTTATTAAGAATGCTGATTCAGCTATACATAATTCATGTTATTCAGAACTCCTATTGAGCTATATGTAATGCACGTTATTCAGAACGCCAATCAAGCTATACGTAAAAAAAGCAGTCGAAGGATAAGAAAAAATTTATTCCTTAATCGCGAGTGCCACCTAATTTGCCCTTACTGCCAAAGAAGAAAAAGGGACAAATTAGTGATTTTCTACAATATGCATGTCAACAAAAATACGCCTGATTGGTTTTGCCAAGCTTGGAGTATGCCGTTCAACCGGGCAATGGAACGTTATTTGGTGGTCGATCCATTAAATTGCGATTGACGTATTCCGACAAGAATAAAATATCATTATTCAGAACGCCAATTCAGCAATACGTGAGAGTTGTAAACCAAGAGAATAACCTAAAGTTTAAACATACCATTAAATTATGAAGAGAATTATAAAAGATTTTAAACTAGAAGAAAATGAAAAAGGTGGGATTTCAGTAAATTAAAACAAATTTAGAGGATATGATGAAACATTATTGTTGAGAATAGGACAATCACGTGCTATGTATAACGACTCCTTGATTAAAAGATCAAAAGAGTTGGATGCTCTGACTAATAACCTTGAAGCAATCTGATGTAATTAAATGATTGCTATTTGAGACATGTTTGTGAATAGCAGATAAGCTATCACCCTGAATTGGCTTTCCTGTAGCAAATGAGATGCCAGTATGTTCTGCAATTCTACTCCCAAAATGTCGGCGAGTTTTGCCAATGTAACTAGCCATACAGCTAGAACACGTATACTTATATACTAAATTTGAGAGTAGCTTAGCAGGTACAGCATCCTTGTTCTTGAAAAACCGGCTTATACACATGACAGGTTTGTAAACAAACCTTACTCTAATCTGAGGGTAAAATGCAGATATAAGCTTTAGAATTCTGCTGCGTACATTGTAGCCATGCACACCAGTATAAGGCAAAACAAGAGAATAGCATAATTTATCACAACCGACATTTATTTCATCACTCTTATTATACACCTTTGTCATAAAGTCTGATATGACCTTATCAATCAAGCCAAGGGATACTCATTTTGCAGTAGAGTCTGCTTCAGCTTGTCAATATCAGAGACAAAAGTCTGATATGAGTTATAAATCATGTAAATGCGACTCACAAGTGTCCTTATTAAACCAACTTTATAGGCAAAAGGAATGAAGCTAGACAATTTGGTATAAAGGCCAGAAAATGTAGGTTTCTGATATGATGATGTCACAATATCATCGGACTTCCTTTCAACAAGAAAATCGAGGAAATTTAATTTCTTGTCACATTCAGTTTCAAATGTGAACTTCATATTAGGATGTTGCTGATTCATGTAATCACAGAACTTAGTAGGCTGATTTCTGTCAGAAAACACTACAAATGTGTCATCAACATAATGTACATAAAACTTGGGTCTGATCTTTATATTGCAGTCTCTGAGCCACTTTGTTTCATGATAGCTCAAGAAAATGTTGGCAAGAACTGGGCCAAGCGGATTACCCATAGCAACACCATCTATCTGTTGATAGATTTTACCATTACACATAAAGTAACACTCTTTAACTGCAAGTTCTAGAAGCAGTTTGAATTGATGACAATTCATGTTATTTACTAACATGACATTTTGATCATCAAATAGTTTCCTAATACATATATCAATAGTCTCATTGAGTGGAATATTAGTGAACAAGCTTTGAACATCAAGACTAGCCATAAAATGATGGCTTTTGAATGTAAAAGCCTTAAGTCTTGTCAGGAAACTACCAGTGTCACATAAAGTGTATTCATTTGTACTTATGTCTTGCAGGATCGGCACAAAATACTTAGCCAACTTATAAGTTGGAGTGTTGATGGCTGACAAGATCGGTCTTAGAGGTACATCTCTCTTATGGGTCTTAGGTAAGCCATATAGTCTGCCATAACTGCATCCTACAGGATTTATACTTTTATACACATCAGCAGATAGTCCATTTTGCTTATGAACTTTCAGTATACGGGCTTATATGCGTTTCTGAACTGAGCGTATAAACTGACAAGGATTACAGTCAATGACTTTGAACTTTGAGATATCATTCAAGACATCATTCAACTTCCTGATGTAGTCATCTTTGTTCAAAATTACAACTTGGTTACCCTTATCTGCTTTTAGGACAATGATATTCTTGTCTTTTGACGGATTACTGAGGATTTCATAGTCACGCTTTGATAGATTATCACAATGCTTCTTATCATAATTAAAGTATGAGCTAAGAGCAATGTAACGCAATTGATTCTTGATCATTTGCATTTTACATTATCACGCTTAAAGGCAGTTTGTTTATTGAGGAAACCCATCAGTTTCTCAAAAGGCAGCAAATAATCACCATATTCAATCTTCCTAGGTGTAATAGAGTACTTCATACCATAAGACAAAACAAGCTTCTCATGAGCTGTCAAAACTCGGTTACTTAAATTAACCACAACCTTGTCAGGATCGATACTATTAACACTTTTATGCATAAGCAAGTTTTTTACCTTCTTGCTATGCAACTGTCTAACATGCTTGAGAGATTTAGACACATTGTGTCTAATGTATGTTAATGATACCTGAGAATCCAGCCAGGATAATCTTAAATCAAACAAGGTTGTCTGTGCCTTCAAATCTCTTAGGACTCTTTCTACCTCTTTGATTTTATCTTTCAATTCCTCATTTAGCAAAAGCCTCTGGCATGTTATGTAACACTTAGAACGCTTAAGCATTCTATTAGAAACCTTGAAAGCCAGAAATTTAGGAAGTAAATCATTATCAATGCATTCCTTAAGAAATGCAACATCCAACTGAAGCTTATCATAGCAAAGTTGAAGCTTCTCAACTTTTCTCAATAGCAACACAACTCCATGATCATACTTATTCTTCAAATATGTGAATATATTTAGCTTTAAACGAATCTTGAAAAGAAAAGCAAGAATAAAGAATTTACTGAAATTAATTTACTGAAATCCCACCTTTTTCATTTTCTTCTAGTTTAAAATCTTTTATAATTCTCTTCATAATTTAATGGTATGTTTAAACTTTAAGTTTTTCTCTTGGTTTACAACTCTCGCTTAACAAGCTCATTTTTCAAAAGAATAAATTTATTCCCTTATCGCAAGTGCGGCCTAGTTTGCCATTACTACTGAAGAAGAAACAGAGAAAAATTAGCAATTTTCTTCAATATGCATGTTGACGAAAATGCGCCTGATTGTTTTGGCCATGCTTGGAGTATGCCACTCATCCGTGCAATGGAACGTTATTTGGCGTTTGATCCGTTAAATTGCGATTGACGTATTCCGAGAAGAATAAAATTACATTATTCAGATTGCCGATTGAACTATACGTAATTCACGTTATTCAGAACACCAATTGAGCTATACATAAAAAAAGACATCAAAGGATATGCCCTTATCACAAGTGCCGACTAATTTGCCGTTGCTGCCGAAGAAGAAAAAAGGGACAAATTAGTGATTTTCTTAATATGCATGTCAACAAAAATGCAACTGATTGTTTTGGCCAAGCTTGGAGTATGCCACTCATCCAAGCAATGGAACGTTATTTGGCATTCAATTCATTAAATTACGATTGACATATTCCGACAAGAATAAAATTACATTATTCAGAATGCCATTTCAGCTATACGTAATTCATGTTATTCAGAACGTCGATTAAGCTATATGTAATTCACGTTATTCAGAACACCAATTGAGCTATACGTAAAAAGAGCCATTAAAGGATAAGAAAAAATTTATTCCATAATTGCGAGTGCCACCTAATTTGCCGTTACTGCCAAAGAAGAAAAAGTGACAAATTAGTGATTTTCTTCAATATACATGTCAACCAAAATATGCCTGATTGGTTTCGCCAAGCTTGGAGTATGCCGCTCATCAGGCAATGGAACAATATTTGGCATTCAATCCGTTAAATTACGATTGACATATTCCGAAAAGAATAAAATTACATTATTCAGAACGCCGATCAAGCTATACGTAATTCATGTTATTCAGAACGCCGATTAAGCTATGTGTAATTCACGTTATTCAGAACGCCAATTGAGCTATACGTAAAAAGAGCCGTTAAAGGATAAGAAAAAATTTATTCCATAATTGCGAGTGCCACCTAATTTGCCGTTACTGCCAAAGAAGAAAAAGTGACAAATTAGTGATTTTCTTCAATATGCATGTCAACAAAAATATGTCTGGTTGGTTTCAACAAGCTTGGAGTATGCCGCTCAACCAAGCAATGGTACATTATTTGGCATTTGATCCATTAAATTACAATTGATATATTCTGACAAGAATAAAATTACATTATTCAGAACGCTGATCAAGCTATACATAAAAAAGCCGTCAAAGGATAAGAAAAAATTTATTCCCTTATCGCGAGTGCCGCCTAATTTGCCGTTGCTGCCGAAGAAGAAGAAGGGACAAATTAGTGATTTTCTTCAAAATGCATGTTGACAAAAATGCGCCTGATTGTTTTGGCCATGCTTGGAGTATGCCACTCATCTGTGCAATGGAACGTTATTTGGCGTTTGATCCGTTAAATTGCAATTGACGTATCCCAACAAGAATGAAATTACATTATTCAGACTGCTGATTGAGCTATACGTAATTCATGTTATTTAGAACGCCAATTGAGCTATACGTAAAAAAGATGTTAAAGTATAAGAAAAAATTTATGCCCTAATTGCGAGTGCCGCCTAATTTGCCATTGCTGCCAAAGAAGAAAAAGGGTCAAATTAGTGATTTTCTTCAATATGCATGTCAACAAAAATGCGCCTGATTGTTTTGACCAAGCTTGGAGTATGCCACTCATCCAAGCAATGGAACATTATTTGGCATTTGATTTGTTAAATTACAATTGATGCATTCCGACAAGAATAAAATTACGTTATTAAGAATGCTGATTCAGCTATACATAATTCATGTTATTCAGAACTCCTATTGAGCTATATGTAATGCACGTTATTCAGAACGCCAATCAAGCTATACGTAAAAAAGCAGTCGAAGGATAAGAACAAATTTATTCTTTAATCGTGAGTGCCACCTAATTTGCCCTTACTGCCAAAGAAGAAAAAGGGACAAATTAGTGATTTTCTACAATATGCATGTCAACAAAAATACGCCTGATTGGTTTTGCCAAGCTTGGAGTATGCCGTTCAACCGGGCAATGGAACGTTATTTGGTGGTCGATCCATTAAATTGCGATTGACGTATTCCGACAAGAATAAAATATCATTATTCAGAACGCCAATTCAGCAATACGTGAGAGTTGTAAACCAAGAGAATAACCTAAAGTTTAAACATACCATTAAATTATGAAGAGAATTATAAAAGATTTTAAACTAGAAGAAAATGAAAAAGGTGGGATTTCAGTAAATTAAAACAAATTTAGAGGATATGATGAAACATTATTGTTGAGAATAGGACAATCACGTGCTATGTATAACGACTCCTTGATTAAAAGATCAAAAGAGTTGGATGCTCTGACTAATAACCTTGAAGCAATCTGATGTAATTAAATGATTGCTATTTGAGACATGTTTGTGAATAGCAGATAAGCTATCACCCTGAATTGGCTTTCCTGTAGCAAATGAGATGCCAGTATGTTCTGCAATTCTACTCCCAAAATGTCGGCGAGTTTTGCCAATGTAACTAGCCATACAGCTAGAACACGTATACTTATATACTAAATTTGAGAGTAGCTTAGCAGGTACAGCATCCTTGTTCTTGAAAAACCGGCTTATACACATGACAGGTTTGTAAACAAACCTTACTCTAATCTGAGGGTAAAATGCAAATATAAGCTTTAGAATTCTGCTGCGTACATTGTAGCCATGCACACCAGTATAAGGCAAAACAAGAGAATAGCATAATTTATCACAACCGACATTTATTTCATCACTCTTATTATACACCTTTGTCATAAAGTCTGAT
Organism: Mermis nigrescens; assembly: GCA_036768485.1. Classification (NCBI taxonomy): domain Eukaryota; kingdom Metazoa; phylum Nematoda; class Enoplea; order Mermithida; family Mermithidae; genus Mermis; species Mermis nigrescens. Next base: position 128,183 of record JAVLUZ010000326.1, read on the forward strand.
ATGACCTTATCAATCAAGCCAAGGGGATACTCATTTTGCAGTAGAGTCTGCTTCAGCTTGTCAATATCAGAGACAAAAGTCTGATATGAGTTATAAATCATGTAAATGCGACTCACAAGTGTCCTTATTAAACCAACTTTATAGGCAAAAGGAATGAAGCTAGACAATTTGGTATAAAGGCCAGAAAATGTAGGTTTCTGATATGATGATGTCACAATATCATCGGACTTCCTTTCAACAAGAAAATCGAGGAAATTTAATTTCTTGTCACATTCAGTTTCAAATGTGAACTTCATATTAGGATGTTGCTGATTCATGTAATCACAGAACTTAGTAGGCTGATTTCTGTCAGAAAACACTACAAATGTGTCATCAACATAATGTACATAAAACTTGGGTCTGATCTTTATATTGCAGTCTCTGAGCCACTTTGTTTCATGATAGCTCAAGAAAATGTTGGCAAGAACTGGGCCAAGCGGATTACCCATAGCAACACCATCTATCTGTTGATAGATTTTACCATTACACATAAAGTAACACTCTTTAACTGCAAGTTCTAGAAGCAGTTTGAATTGATGACAATTCATGTTATTTACTAACATGACATTTTGATCATCAAATAGTTTCCTAATACATATATCAATAGTCTCATTGAGTGGAATATTAGTGAACAAGCTTTGAACATCAAGTCTAGCCATAAAATGATGGCTTTTGAATGTAAAAGCCTTAAGTCTTGTCAGGAAACTACCAGTGTCACATAAAGTGTATTCATTTGTACTTATGTCTTGCAGGATCGGCACAAAATACTTAGCCAACTTATAAGTTGGAGTGTTGATGGCTGACAAGATCGGTCTTAGAGGTACATCTCTCTTATGGGTCTTAGGTAAGCCATATAGTCTGCCATAACTGCATCCTACAGGATTTATACTTTTATACACATCAGCAGATAGTCCATTTTGCTTATGAACTTTCAGTATACGGGCTTATATGCGTTTCTGAACTGAGCGTATAAACTGACAAGGATTACAGTCAATGACTTTGAACTTTGAGATATCATTCAAGACATCATTCAACTTCCTGATGTAGTCATCTTTGTTCAAAATTACAACTTGGTTACCCTTATCTGCTTTTAGGACAATGATATTCTTGTCTTTTGACGGATTACTGAGGATTTCATAGTCACGCTTTGATAGATTATCACAATGCTTCTTATCATAATTAAAGTATGAGCTAAGAGCAATGTAACGCAATTGATTCTTGATCATTTGCATTTTACATTATCACGCTTAAAGGCAGTTTGTTTATTGAGGAAACCCATCAGTTTCTCAAAAGGCAGCAAATAATCACCATATTCAATCTTCCTAGGTGTAATAGAGTACTTCATACCATAAGACAAAACAAGCTTCTCATGAGCTGTCAAAACTCGGTTACTTAAATTAACCACAACCTTGTCAGGATCGATACTATTAACACTTTTATGCATAAGCAAGTTTTTTACCTTCTTGCTATGCAACTGTCTAACATGCTTGAGAGATTTAGACACATTGTGTCTAATGTATGTTAATGATACCTGAGAATCCAGCCAGGATAATCTTAAATCAAACAAGGTTGTCTGTGCCTTCAAATCTCTTAGGACTCTTTCTACCTCTTTGATTTTATCTTTCAATTCCTCATTTAGCAAAAGCCTCTGGCATGTTATGTAACACTTAGAACGCTTAAGCATTCTATTAGAAACCTTGAAAGCCAGAAATTTAGGAAGTAAATCATTATCAATGCATTCCTTAAGAAATGCAACATCCAACTGAAGCTTATCATAGCAAAGTTGAAGCTTCTCAACTTTTCTCAATAGCAACACAACTCCATGATCATACTTATTCTTCAAATATGTGAATATATTTAGCTTTAAACGAATCTTGAAAAGAAAAGCAAGAATAAAGAATTTACTGAAATTAATTTACTGAAATCCCACCTTTTTCATTTTCTTCTAGTTTAAAATCTTTTATAATTCTCTTCATAATTTAATGGTATGTTTAAACTTTAAGTTTTTCTCTTGGTTTACAACTCTCGCTTAACAAGCTCATTTTTCAAAAGAATAAATTTATTCCCTTATCGCAAGTGCGGCCTAGTTTGCCATTACTACTGAAGAAGAAACAGAGAAAAATTAGCAATTTTCTTCAATATGCATGTTGACGAAAATGCGCCTGATTGTTTTGGCCATGCTTGGAGTATGCCACTCATCCGTGCAATGGAACGTTATTTGGCGTTTGATCCGTTAAATTGCGATTGACGTATTCCGAGAAGAATAAAATTACATTATTCAGATTGCCGATTGAACTATACGTAATTCACGTTATTCAGAACACCAATTGAGCTATACATAAAAAAAGACATCAAAGGATATGCCCTTATCACAAGTGCCGACTAATTTGCCGTTGCTGCCGAAGAAGAAAAAAGGGACAAATTAGTGATTTTCTTTAATATGCATGTCAACAAAAATGCAACTGATTGTTTTGGCCAAGCTTGGAGTATGCCACTCATCCAAGCAATGGAACGTTATTTGGCATTCAATTCATTAAATTACGATTGACATATTCCGACAAGAATAAAATTACATTATTCAGAATGCCATTTCAGCTATACGTAATTCATGTTATTCAGAACGTCGATTAAGCTATATGTAATTCACGTTATTCAGAACACCAATTGAGCTATACGTAAAAAGAGCCATTAAAGGATAAGAAAAAATTTATTCCATAATTGCGAGTGCCACCTAATTTGCCGTTACTGCCAAAGAAGAAAAAGTGACAAATTAGTGATTTTCTTCAATATACATGTCAACCAAAATATGCCTGATTGGTTTCGCCAAGCTTGGAGTATGCCGCTCATCAGGCAATGGAACAATATTTGGCATTCAATCCGTTAAATTACGATTGACATATTCCGAAAAGAATAAAATTACATTATTCAGAACGCCGATCAAGCTATACGTAATTCATGTTATTCAGAACGCCGATTAAGCTATGTGTAATTCACGTTATTCAGAACGCCAATTGAGCTATACGTAAAAAGAGCCGTTAAAGGATAAGAAAAAATTTATTCCATAATTGCGAGTGCCACCTAATTTGCCGTTACTGCCAAAGAAGAAAAAGTGACAAATTAGTGATTTTCTTCAATATGCATGTCAACAAAAATATGTCTGGTTGGTTTCAACAAGCTTGGAGTATGCCGCTCAACCAAGCAATGGTACATTATTTGGCATTTGATCCATTAAATTACAATTGATATATTCTGACAAGAATAAAATTACATTATTCAGAACGCTGATCAAGCTATACATAAAAAAGCCGTCAAAGGATAAGAAACAAATTTATTCCCTTATCGCGAGTGCCGCCTAATTTGCCGTTGCTGCCGAAGAAGAAGAAGGGACAAATTAGTGATTTTCTTCAAAATGCATGTTGACAAAAATGCGCCTGATTGTTTTGGCCATGCTTGGAGTATGCCACTCATCTGTGCAATGGAACGTTATTTGGCGTTTGATCCGTTAAATTGCAATTGACGTATCCCAACAAGAATGAAATTACATTATTCAGACTGCTGATTGAGCTATACGTAATTCATGTTATTTAGAACGCCAATTGAGCTATACGTAAAAAAGATGTTAAAGTATAAGAAAAAATTTATGCCCTAATTGCGAGTGCCGCCTAATTTGCCATTGCTGCCAAAGAAGAAAAAGGGACAAATTAGTGATTTTCTTCAATATGCATGTCAACAAAAATGCGCCTGATTGTTTTGACCAAGCTTGGAGTATGCCACTCATCCAAGCAATGGAACATTATTTGGCATTTGATTTGTTAAATTACAATTGATGCATTCCGACAAGAATAAAATTACGTTATTAAGAATGCTGATTCAGCTATACATAATTCATGTTATTCAGAACTCCTATTGAGCTATATGTAATGCACGTTATTCAGAACGCCAATCAAGCTATACGTAAAAAAGCAGTCGAAGGATAAGAAAAATTTATTCTTTAATCGCGAGTGCCACCTAATTTGCCCTTACTGCCAAAGAAGAAAAAGGGACAAATTAGTGATTTTCTACAATATGCATGTCAACAAAAATACGCCTGATTGGTTTTGCCAAGCTTGGAGTATGCCGTTCAACCGGGCAATGGAACGTTATTTGGTGGTCGATCCATTAAATTGCGATTGACGTATTCCGACAAGAATAAAATATCATTATTCAGAACGCCAATTCAGCAATACGTGAGAGTTGTAAACCAAGAGAATAACCTAAAGTTTAAACATACCATTAAATTATGAAGAGAATTATAAAAGATTTTAAACTAGAAGAAAATGAAAAAGGTGGGATTTCAGTAAATTAAAACAAATTTAGAGGATATGATGAAACATTATTGTTGAGAATAGGACAATCACGTGCTATGTATAACGACTCCTTGATTAAAAGATCAAAAGAGTTGGATGCTCGACTAATAACCTTGAAGCAATCTGATGTAATTAAATGATTGCTATTTGAGACATGTTTGTGAATAGCAGATAAGCTATCACCCTGAATTGGCTTTCCTGTAGCAAATGAGATGCCAGTATGTTCTGCAATTCTACTCCCAAAATGTCGGCGAGTTTTGCCAATGTAACTAGCCATACAGCTAGAACACGTATACTTATATACTAAATTTGAGAGTAGCTTAGCAGGTACAGCATCCTTGTTCTTGAAAAACCGGCTTATACACATGACAGGTTTGTAAACAAACCTTACTCTAATCTGAGGGTAAAATGCAAATATAAGCTTTAGAATTCTGCTGCGTACATTGTAGCCATGCACACCAGTATAAGGCAAAACAAGAGAATAGCATAATTTATCACAACCGACATTTATTTCATCACTCTTATTATACACCTTTGTCATAAAGTCTGATATGACCTTATCAATCAAGCCAAGGGGATACTCATTTTGCAGTAGAGTCTGCTTCAGCTTGTCAATATCAGAGACAAAAGTCTGATATGAGTTATAAATCATGTAAATGCGACTCACAAGTGTCCTTATTAAACCAACTTTATAGGCAAAAGGAATGAAGCTAGACAATTTGGTATAAAGGCCAGAAAATGTAGGTTTCTGATATGATGATGTCACAATATCATCGGACTTCCTTTCAACAAGAAAATCGAGGAAATTTAATTTCTTGTCACATTCAGTTTCAAATGTGAACTTCATATTAGGATGTTGCTGATTCATGTAATCACAGAACTTAGTAGGCTGATTTCTGTCAGAAAACACTACAAATGTGTCATCAACATAATGTACATAAAACTTGGGTCTGATCTTTATATTGCAGTCTCTGAGCCACTTTGTTTCATGATAGCTCAAGAAAATGTTGGCAAGAACTGGGCCAAGCGGATTACCCATAGCAACACCATCTATCTGTTGATAGATTTTACCATTACACATAAAGTAACACTCTTTAACTGCAAGTTCTAGAAGCAGTTTGAATTGATGACAATTCATGTTATTTACTAACATGACATTTTGATCATCAAATAGTTTCCTAATACATATATCAATAGTCTCATTGAGTGGAATATTAGTGAACAAGCTTTGAACATCAAGTCTAGCCATAAAATGATGGCTTTTGAATGTAAAAGCCTTAAGTCTTGTCAGGAAACTACCAGTGTCACATAAAGTGTATTCATTTGTACTTATGTCTTGCAGGATCGGCACAAAATACTTAGCCAACTTATAAGTTGGAGTGTTGATGGCTGACAAGATCGGTCTTAGAGGTACATCTCTCTTATGGGTCTTAGGTAAGCCATATAGTCTGCCATAACTGCATCCTACAGGATTTATACTTTTATACACATCAGCAGATAGTCCATTTTGCTTATGAACTTTCAGTATACGGGCTTATATGCGTTTCTGAACTGAGCGTATAAACTGACAAGGATTACAGTCAATGACTTTGAACTTTGAGATATCATTCAAGACATCATTCAACTTCCTGATGTAGTCATCTTTGTTCAAAATTACAACTTGGTTACCCTTATCTGCTTTTAGGACAATGATATTCTTGTCTTTTGACGGATTACTGAGGATTTCATAGTCACGCTTTGATAGATTATCACAATGCTTCTTATCATAATTAAAGTATGAGCTAAGAGCAATGTAACGCAATTGATTCTTGATCATTTGCATTTTACATTATCACGCTTAAAGGCAGTTTGTTTATTGAGGAAACCCATCAGTTTCTCAAAAGGCAGCAAATAATCACCATATTCAATCTTCCTAGGTGTAATAGAGTACTTCATACCATAAGACAAAACAAGCTTCTCATGAGCTGTCAAAACTCGGTTACTTAAATTAACCACAACCTTGTCAGGATCGATACTATTAACACTTTTATGCATAAGCAAGTTTTTTACCTTCTTGCTATGCAACTGTCTAACATGCTTGAGAGATTTAGACACATTGTGTCTAATGTATGTTAATGATACCTGAGAATCCAGCCAGGATAATCTTAAATCAAACAAGGTTGTCTGTGCCTTCAAATCTCTTAGGACTCTTTCTACCTCTTTGATTTTATCTTTCAATTCCTCATTTAGCAAAAGCCTCTGGCATGTTATGTAACACTTAGAACGCTTAAGCATTCTATTAGAAACCTTGAAAGCCAGAAATTTAGGAAGTAAATCATTATCAATGCATTCCTTAAGAAATGCAACATCCAACTGAAGCTTATCATAGCAAAGTTGAAGCTTCTCAACTTTTCTCAATAGCAACACAACTCCATGATCATACTTATTCTTCAAATATGTGAATATATTTAGCTTTAAACGAATCTTGAAAAGAAAAGCAAGAATAAAGAATTTACTGAAATTAATTTACTGAAATCCCACCTTTTTCATTTTCTTCTAGTTTAAAATCTTTTATAATTCTCTTCATAATTTAATGGTATGTTTAAACTTTAAGTTTTTCTCTTGGTTTACAACTCTCGCTTAACAAGCTCATTTTTCAAAAGAATAAATTTATTCCCTTATCGCAAGTGCGGCCTAGTTTGCCATTACTACTGAAGAAGAAACAGAGAAAAATTAGCAATTTTCTTCAATATGCATGTTGACGAAAATGCGCCTGATTGTTTTGGCCATGCTTGGAGTATGCCACTCATCCGTGCAATGGAACGTTATTTGGCGTTTGATCCGTTAAATTGCGATTGACGTATTCCGAGAAGAATAAAATTACATTATTCAGATTGCCGATTGAACTATACGTAATTCACGTTATTCAGAACACCAATTGAGCTATACATAAAAAAAGACATCAAAGGATATGCCCTTATCACAAGTGCCGACTAATTTGCCGTTGCTGCCGAAGAAGAAAAAAGGGACAAATTAGTGATTTTCTTTAATATGCATGTCAACAAAAATGCAACTGATTGTTTTGGCCAAGCTTGGAGTATGCCACTCATCCAAGCAATGGAACGTTATTTGGCATTCAATTCATTAAATTACGATTGACATATTCCGACAAGAATAAAATTACATTATTCAGAATGCCATTTCAGCTATACGTAATTCATGTTATTCAGAACGCCGATTAAGCTATATGTAATTCACGTTATTCAGAACACCAATTGAGCTATACGTAAAAAGAGCCATTAAAGGATAAGAAAAAATTTATTCCATAATTGCGAGTGCCACCTAATTTGCCGTTACTGCCAAAGAAGAAAAAGTGACAAATTAGTGATTTTCTTCAATATACATGTCAACCAAAATATGCCTGATTGGTTTCGCCAAGCTTGGAGTATGCCGCTCATCAGGCAATGGAACAATATTTGGCATTCAATCCGTTAAATTACGATTGACATATTCCGAAAAGAATAAAATTACATTATTCAGAACGCCGATCAAGCTATACGTAATTCATGTTATTCAGAACGCCGATTAAGCTATGTGTAATTCACGTTATTCAGAACGCCAATTGAGCTATACGTAAAAAGAGCCGTTAAAGGATAAGAAAAAATTTATTCCATAATTGCGAGTGCCACCTAATTTGCCGTTACTGCCAAAGAAGAAAAAGTGACAAATTAGTGATTTTCTTCAATATGCATGTCAACAAAA